>JAJPUD010003257.1:171576-260658 GCA_023553655.1 Myrmecobius fasciatus | reverse complement strand
ATATATATATATATATATATATATATATATATATATATATATATGTCCATATACCATAAAACCCTGGTCTTCAAAAGAAAGGAAAGAGAGATTTTTATTCTTCTCTGAGGTCAGACTTTTTCATCACAATTACAGGTATTCAGTTTCAATTTTTCTTGTTTCTTTTGGATTGCTAAAGCTGCGGTATGCTGTTGTAGTTATTATGTTCATTGTTTTCCTTGTTCTCTTCATTTTACACCAGTTCATATGAATTCCTTCCTATGCTAGCCTGTATGTCTTATATGTATCTTTTCTTTCACCACAGTAATGTTTCATACATTTGTACACTTTTGGGTTAGCTATTCTCCCACTGGTAGGCATCTACTTTGTTTTCAGTTCTTTGATACTACAAAAAGTACTGCTATTGAATTTTGATGTGTTAGAGGTTTCCTTGGGGTATAGTGGATTATCTTGCTGAAAAGATAAGGATAATTTGTTCCAAGCTGCTTTTTTAGAATGACTGGATCAGTTCACAACACTGTCAACAGCACACAGTGTGCCTTTCTTCCACAACCCCATAGGAGAATTTGGTAATTTAAACCAACATTGGTTAAGCATCTGTTGTGTTCAAAACCCTGGGCCAAGACTGGGATATTGTGATTGAATTGGCTATTTTTGAAGGGAAAAAAGCCAATAATCACTTCTTTAATATCCACCACTTACCAGAACTGGGTTAGCACCAGGGAATGCAAATATGAAAGTGAGACGATCCTTGCACACAAGATTACTTTCCAGTTAAAGAGTTTCCACCTCTAGGGAAGAGATTATCTGAAAAAGATTTGGAGATTTTAGAGTACTAAAAACCCATTTCAGCTTAAGTATGTTATAGCTGTTCTCCCCCCCCCCCCAAAAGTAATTTAGTCTTACAGTGCATTGAGAAGCATGATATTTATAAAGAAAATAGTCTCTAGGTATTTTGTTCTGGTCAGATCACAGCTAGATTATGATGTTCACATTTTAGGGAGAACATTGATAAATTGAACTATATCTAGAGCACAGCAGCTAGTGTAGTGTCAATGAAAGGAGAACTTGAAGGAACTAGGGATGCTTTAGCATGGAGAAATACCATTGTATAGAACAGGAATTTGGCTTGTTTTGCTTGTACAGTGTTGAAGAAATGCAGGGGGAAATGGAGGGCAAGGGTTGCAAAAAAGTAGATTTCTTTTAAATGTGATGGAAAATTTTCCCCTTAGGATTACAAAAATGAAATTATTTGCCTCAGGAGATAAAACACTGTTTCCCTTCATTAGAGATCTTAAAAGCAAATACTAAATGAAAACTTGTTGGCTTTGTTGTAGGGGGGGCTTATTACTATTTTTAAATACTTTTTTTGGTATATTTTTTAATGTCACTCTATTTTCCAATATATCCATGAACACTCTTCCTCCCAAACAGCCACCCTTTTTACAAAGAAGGAAGGGAGTATAAGTAGTTCAACAATTCAACTAAATGCTAGATATTATATATAGAAGTGTTCCATACTCAAAGTAAGGAGGGAAGAGTTACCTTGTGTTTGTTCTTTGGAGCCCAGCCTGGTCATTTTAATTTTACAGTATTCCTAAGATCACAGATGTAGAATCAGGAAGGGCTCTTAGAAGACATTTAATTCAGGTTCATCATTTTACAGATAACCAAATTGAGACCCAAAGAGGTTAAATGACTTGTCCACTGTCACACAGGTAGTGAGTTGCAGAACTAGATTTCAAACATGAGTCTTGATTCTAAATCTAATAATCTTTTCGTTGTACCATCTTTCCAGTGTTTGTTGTTCTTTCTAATTGAATTCTTTATTTTAGTTGTATATGTTGTTTTCCTGGTTCTAATTACTTAATTTTGGATCAGTTCATATTACTATAATCTAATCATGCTTCTCTGTATTTATTCTCATAGTGATCAATCATATTCTATTAAATTCATGTACTACAGTTTATTAATCATTCATTCTTCCACTGATGGGCATCATTTTTTTTTTCAGTTCTTTGCTCCTATAAAACATGTTATCCTGCTATTTTGATAGAAATTGAATGGTTTTGTGATCATTGATAGCATTCATTATCATTCTTTTTCCTCCAAGGTTTTTGCCAAATGTAGAGTTGAGTTCATACAATCAGATTTAAATCTTGTTTCATGAAGATTTATTTAAATCTGTCAAAATAATTTTTTCTTCCTTTATAAACAGCAGTTTCATAGAAGATGGAAGTTGTCTTATTTTAATAATTGGATAAACTGACACTCCGGGGTCCAGTGCTGTTTCTACTATACTGTCCCTACTATACTGCATGACTTCCTTTGTGGCATATGTGATAGAATTAAAATCATAGTCTGGCTCTGGAAGAGACCTCAGGAGCCATCTAGTCCAGGGCTCCTCATTTTACAAATAAGGCAGCTAAGGCCCAGGAAACTTGTCTGTAGTATGCCTCCATTTCAGAGATAGAAGGGACATTAGAGATTATCTAGTCATCCTCTTTTTTTTTTTTTAAATTTTTTTTAGGTATAAATAATACAATGAAGAAAGGGAGAGGATAAGCAATTATATAGTGCCTGCTATGTGCCTAGCACTTAACAAATATTATCTTATTTGATCCTCACTACAGCTCTATGGGGTAGATATTATTATTATTCCAATTTTAGAGTTGAAGAAACTGAGGCAAATAGGAAGTTAAATGACTTACCTAGGTCACACATCTACTCAGTGTCCGAAGCCAGATTTGAGCTCAAGTCTTTTTGACTCCAACCAATGCTCTGTCAGGAAACCAGGGTTTAAATCCCACCTGTGTATACTTACTGTGTGACCTTGAGCAAGTAACTTAAAAAATAATAATAGATAACATTTATATGATACTTGCTATGTTCCAGACAATGTACTAAGTGCTTTTTACAAATTATCTAATGTGGTCCTCACAACAACCCTGGGAGGTATATGTTATTATCTCTCTTGATTCCCATGAAGAAACTGAGGCAAAAAGTTAAGTGACTTACTTAAGGATACACCATAAGTTTCTGAGGTTGGATTTGGATTCAGATCTTCCTGACTCCAGGAGTAGTGTTCTGTGTGCTACACCACCTACCTGTTAACCTCCCTGGGCTTCCCTTTTCTGTAAAATGAATGTGCTAATTAATACTTTCAAGATTTACTTAACAGATTTGTTGTTGTGAAGAAAGTGCTTTATAGACCCTAAGACACTAATAAGTTTTATTTATAAGTATTATATTTCTATCATAGCCATCCAAAGAATTGTAACTTGACCAAGATGAACCATCTATCTAGGAAGAGGGAATAGAACGCAGGTCTTCCATAGACTGTCAGAAGATCTAAGCAATTATTCACTTTACTGAGTTATGGGGGAGTGGGATGGGCCCTGTCTTTAGAGACAGATCAGAGGTTTAGAACTAGAAGGGATCTTGTAAGGCATCTAGTCCAGACCTTTCATTTAAAGATGAGAAAACAGGCCCAGAGAGATTGAGTTAACAGCTCAGTGTCATTCTGGCAATAAGATAGAACTCAGGCTCTATGAATTCCATTCTATATTTTTAAAAATTGTTTTATTTTTTTTTTCTGATTATACATGTATATTCAGTTTTTTAAAAAACACTTCCTTAAGAATCATGTTGGAAGTAAAAAAATCAGAGCAAAAGGGGAAAAGCCAAGGGAGGGGGAAAAAGTTAAAAAAAAAAAAAGTTAACATAGCATGTGTTTATTTACATTCATTCTCCATAATTCTCCACTCTTTATTCTTTCTGTTGCCTGGTCCTATTTCCTTTATGGAATGTATGATATTCCAAATCAGCCTCTCCTTTTTACTTAGTGTGATCTTACTAAATCACATAGCCTCGGATAATATTAGCCTTTTGCATCTCCTTCACAGTCATTTTGAAGCTCAAGTGAAATAATGTGTAGAAAACATTTTGTAAATAGTCTTAGCACTAGGAAAATGTTAATAATTACTATTAGTCCAGTGTTCTTTTTGCTATTAATAGGATGCTTTCCCAATCATAATGAATATTTTTCATAGTTTATTATAGATGTATAAACTACAAAGTATATGTTTCAAAATTTAATAGTTTTTCTTATTTATTTTGCAGTCATACCTGAAAATAGATGACATAATTAACAAAGATTACTGAAGGAAAAATTTGGAATCATTAGGAGGTAAAATCACCAGATTAATACTGTATATTGGGGGGGAAGGTTTTGTCGTTAGATAATTAGGGCCACTAAAATGACAGTTGGGTTAAAGTTTTTCCCCTTTTGGTCCAGTCCTATGATTTCATTGGTATAGAAAACTTTCTTTTAATAGTTTGGACTTGAACCTGCAATTTTGTTCCATTTTATCTCAGGATTTAGGTACGATTCCTGTGACAACTAGTGGAAAATTGTCTAAGGATGAAGAACAGGTGAAGAATCTGATTTGGACCCTCACATCAGGGAAGGCAAAATAGGAGTGAGGAGAAAGTTACATTAACAATTGTGAGAGAGAAAATAAGATGAAGTTCCACGTTTTCATACTCAACATTTAGATGCATAACAACCCAAAATAGCTTATCAGAAATTCTCATTTACTGTCAGATGTGTCTGGTTGAACTGCTAAAAAAATCACAAATTCATGAATGATAGTTTTGACTTCAAACGAATAGATGAGAAGGTTAACAGGGATAAGGGACTTGACATTCCCCTCGCCATGAGAAAAGCAGCTTTTGAAATCTCTGCATGGGAAGCCTCTGTGTAGGTCGTTTTAATTTTAAAGTACTAAAAGTGGTTCTGGAGTGTTCTTAGCACCTGTACTATGGAGTATGAGCAGATGGGGAATACATTTAAAAGTACAAAGGATCAAAAGTGAATAGAGGAAAAGAAAGAAGGAAATAAAGGAAGAAACAACAACAAATGTTAATATGTCCTTTGAATAAAAGGGTTTTTAGAAAACATTCCTATGTGAAAATGAGAATCAAATAGCATGAAAATAATATTAATTATTTTGGTAGTTCTTTTGCAAAACATTGCCAAGAGTAGAGAAAAATTTTGTTCTAGTTCTATTTTTCATTTTTGGGGAATCATCTTTTTGTTCTTGCCTGGACCTTATGTAGCTTTTTAAAACATTGTATCTTAACCATTCTTTGCCACTTTTGAGCCATAGTAGTATTGCCTTTTGTAAAAGTTTTGGCAGTAAGAAGGATTTGGGATTGAGAATGGCTAGATAAAAGATAATTTAAAATTCTCTGTTGTATTAGCTACCTTGTTTTGTTATTTTAAATTTGTGATATTTCTATATTTAAGGCATGCCATTATGACACAAAGATCTTAAAACTTTACAGATTCTGACCAATAACTTACATTTAATGTTTAACATTTAAAAAAGAATATTAAATAGTGGAGGGTACAATTTAGTTCATGTCTTTGAAAAATAATCAAGAGCAATGGTACTGTTAAATGATAGGCTGGATAGAAATGAATGAAAATTTAATTGTGTAAATGGCTGACCAGTATCTATTGCTACCATTCCTTAAAAGGCTCAGTAGATAGAGTATTAGATCTGGAGTTAGGAAATCCAGAGTTAAAAACCTATTCCAGATACTGAGGCAGTTGAGATTAAGACAACAGGTGGTTAATTGTGGGAACTGATTGAACCACACTGACTCCATCTGGTGACTCAATTTTGGAATTAGTTCAGTTCTTTTTCTATTCAGTTATGGGTCTAGTCCAATTTCTCTCTTGTTGAGACAGTTATTCAGTTCTCCCTGTGGGAATTGGGAGAAAATATATTTGAACCTAGCATTGTGTGTCTAGGAAGCGGGATCATCTCTGTTTGGGACCTATGTTATGTTGACCAGAAACCAGTCAGACCCAAGGATAGAGTTTTCTCACAATTGTACATCTCAAGCAACTCGTACGTCTTTTCTGAAAACTGCCTTTATATTGATCAATTAATTAATGTTTCTATGTTTTGTCAATCGTTTACAAATACTTGGGGAAGAGTGGGACTCTTTCCTTTTCTCATTCAAGGAATTGCACATACTCATTCTTCTCCCAACTTGGAAAGGCCCTAATCTTTCATCTAAGAAATCAGATAACCAATGGCTAGTTGACAGGAGTGGATATAGAATAGTCTAATGGTTATAATTCTTTCTTCTTGGAAAGGACCGGATCTACCTCTGAGTTTGATGTATTTCTTTACCAAATTACATATCAGATAAGAGTGAAATTCATTTGATACCCATTATCTGCTTAGTTTTTGTATTTTATTATTCTCACTTTGCCTGATTATGAGAAGTAGCCAACTTTTTCCCTCTCTCTAATACTAGTATATTCTTTGTATCATACCTAGTATTTCCCCTCAAATCCTCAGAACAGAACCAGACCATTGTGAAGTATTCTCTTTTTATTATTTAATTCTCTCAATATCCTTTGAAGACATTAAAGGGAAACTTGTTTCTTTTGCTCCACTAGGATGCTAGTACTCTATGTACATATAATGCCCTCTAATTGTTAAAAGAAATTTATCTTTCTAGATTTCTCGTGTTTGCATTTCAGAATTTTTGCTTGTCTCTTTTTAATTTTTTTTTGTCAGAAGTGCTTAAAAATCCTCTATTTCATTGAAAGTGAATTTTTCTTGTGTAAGACTATATACTCAGCTTTGCAGGGAAAATTATTTTCATTTGTATCTATTTTGCTTTTTGGAATATAGTATTCCAAGATCTTTCTTTTATTATAGAAACTGCCAGTTCTTTTTTTTTGTTGAGTGTGGATTCTTAGAACTGGGACTGCTTCTTTCTAAGTGGCTGCAGAATTTTTTTTTTTTTTCAAATTTGATGTGAGAGTTTTGAGTTTTACCCATGATATACACAGGGCTTTTCCTTTTGGGATTCTTTTTAGTAGGTGATTGGTGGATTTTTTTCTGTTCCTTCTTTTTTTGGTTTATTTCTTGTCTTGATTTTCAGGTAGTTCAATGATTTTTAAATTCCTCTTCTTGGCATTTCTCCTCTGCTTTTTGAGTGAGATGGTTAGCTCTGATTGGCCCCTGATTTCTTGACCTGACCACTACTTCCTGAGGTTTCTTCTCTTTCTCCTCCCTCTACCTCCACCCCAGTGCAAAATATTGTGTTTGATTTTCAAAACTGCATAATCTAGCTTCCTTTTACCTTTTCAGTCTAATTATACCTTACCCTACCCTACTCTTCAGTCCAGTGACACTGACTCCTGGCTATTGTCCATGAACCAGACATTCCATCTTTCAGCTCTAGGCATTTGCTCTGGCTTTCCCCCATTCCTAGTATACTCTTCCATTTCAGTTCTGCTACCTGATTAGCTGGCTTCCTTTAAGTACCAGCTAAAATCCTATCTTTTATTGGAAGCTTACCCAACTTCTTTTAATTCTAGTGCCTTCCTTCTGTTAATTATTTCCTATTTATTTTGTATGTAGCTTACTTTGTATGTATTTGTTTCATGTTGTCTTTCTTCCCCTTTAGATTGTAAGCTCCTTCATAGCAGGGGACTGTCTTTTGTCTTTTTTGTATCCCCAGCATTTAGCACAGTGCTTGGAATATAGTAGACAATTATTGTTGATTGACTTCAGGACAGGACTGCTTGGATTTCCAGGGTCCCCATTCTGGAGTTTTCTCAGGATGACCCCCAGTTTTTGCCTTTTAAAAGCTTTTTAGGCTTCATGTGGCCCCTACTCATCTCTGGTTGTGTTGGCACTCCTTTTGCTGTAAGGGGCCTCCTTTCATATAGCCTTTTGACTTTTGGCTTACTTTTGTACAGTTATGGGAAAGGAAAAAGTCATTTATTCTAGTTTCTCATTGAATATCTTGATCATTACTTGATCTAGTATAAATTTTTTTTGTGAGACCTCCTTTCAGAGAGACATTCTGGTAGAATTTATCTAATTCTTAAAGGAAAAGAATTCTAGCAGTTGAGAAGGGAGTTCATTCTGGCCATACCTTTATGGCCAGGGGATGGCCATTGTAAAGACATAGAATGAAAGAATAGAGTATCTTGTGAAAAGAAGAGTAGAATGTGGAAGGGAAATAATATGTAATACATAATGAAGATGGAAAGATGGGTTAGGGTCAGATTGTGAAGGACTTTAAAAGTCAGATAGAGGAATTTATACATTTATCCATTCCAGATTGTGGGGGTGGGTTGGGGAGTTAGGGACTCAGTACTCTTGTGATCTACAATATCCACGTAAAACTTTCTGGCCCTCCACCAGAGAAGAGTTATCATGGTATTAAAAGATAAACTTGTGTTAATATCATATAATATTATCCATATATTTTATGCATTTCTGAATTTCTAAACTTTTCTGTGTTATCTGTTGGCCTTCTCAAATCTCTTCCCAAAATTACCATTTCTTATGCCTACCAGGAATATATTGAAATTGTGATGGGAAAAGTCATGATATGGAAGGGGTAGCTCTATTTTATTATTGAGGCACTAGGAAATCACTGTTCTTTCTTCATAATATGTAAGTTCCTTGAAAGAGGAGAGATTGTTGCTCAGAAGTTTGATGGGTTTTACTTATAATCCCAGCTATCAGGGAGATTGAGGCTGGCTGATCTTTTGAGTTCTAAAGTTCTAAATTGCAGTAGACTAAGCTGATTTGGTATCTGAACTAAGTTTCATTTTAACATGGCAGATGACAGTTGACCCAACTCCCCTTTTTTCTCCACCTGCACTTATTGAGGAATCTATAGATTGTGTAAGGCATGGTGAACTAACTCAGGTTGGAATTGAAGTGGGTTAAAGTTAGTCTCCCTTGGATCAGCCGATGAGTCATCCTTGTACTTTTAGCATGAGCAAGATAAGGTAAGACCCAGTCATGAGAGAGACAGAGAGACACACACGTAAGAGAAGGTAAGGATTGTTTTGCTTTTTGTATTTTCATCCCCTGATCCTAGAATGTTTTGCTTGATACTGAACTGGGGAATCAAATAGTCGTATCTGAGCTTTAGAAAAATTATTTTGCAGGCTATATGAAGGATTTGCTCAAGTGGGAGAAACTAGAGGCAGGGAGATCCATTAAGAATCCTATCATTAAGTAATGGTCTAGGCAAGAGTTGTTGAGGGCCTGAATTTAAGGTAGTGAAGTGGCTCTGTGAGTGGAGAGAAGAAATCTGATGGAAGATATGTTCATAGAGGGTAGAACTGACAAGAGTTTGCTGTCAGTTGAATATATAGCATAAAGATTATAATTCTGGGAGACTGGAAGAATGGCAGTTCCCTTGATAGATACGGGAAATTTCAATAAAGTCATCCTGCATACTTTGTTATTACCTCAAACTCAGCATATCCCAGATTAAGCTTATCGTTTTCCCTCCCTCCACATTCAAACCAGTTCTTCCCTCTTAATTTTTTCTCCCTCTCTTTCCAGTAGTGTTTACTAAGCACATATGTGTACACTATGACCTAGACTCCAAACCCCTCCCAGGAGCAAATGACTATATGCTTCTTGAATTCTGAGATGTAACCTCCACCCTCAAAAGAAAGATCTATATAAATTTTTAGTTATGTTGTTATATTTTAATTTTTTTGGGGGGGGTAGGATTTTTCTAATCTGAAAAGGCTCAAACTTTTAACAGTGGCAGTTCTTCTGTTTTGGGTGTAATTTTTAACCACATCCTTTTACTTAAGCTTATTCCGGAAGTATTTATGTTGCAGGTGTTTATTTGATATGTTTTGAAAAGCATTGTCATTTAAAGTTGTTTGTATTTTTTCATTAGCAAAACCTGTGTAAAATGTAAATTTTTGTTTTGTGTCAGATCTCTTTAGCCAAAATTTCATGAAATGTATTGTTATTGTAGAATAACAAAAACAAAAATTTAGTCTAGAGGAATAAAAGAGTAAAAAGAATAAAAAAGGAGTGCCCTAAAAAAAAAAAAAAAACATTCTGTATATCTGTAACAACTCTTCCTGTGGAACTCCTGGATATTTGTTTTATTTCAGCAGGTATTCTGTTGGAAAGGTAGGGAGGAATTTAGGATTAATCATATTCAGCTTGATTAGTCTGTAAGCCCTGAAGGTTTGAAATCCTGTAATGGTGGTGATGGTGAGATATTGAATGGTTATGAAGTTCTTTGAATGCCAAACAGGATTTTATATTTAATCTGAGAGTTTATAGGGAGCCACGGAAGTTTATTGAATCAGGAAAGGGTGACATGGTCAGATCTGTGCTTTAGGAAAATTACTTTGGCAGCTGAGTGTAGGATAGATTAGTAGGGGGAGACTTGGGGAGACCAACTAGGAGGGTATTGCAATAGTCTAGGTATGAGCTGATTGAGAGTCCATACCAGGTTGTTGGTTATATCAGAGGAAAAAAGGGTGAGTATGCAAGAGATGACTACAAAGATAAAGTTGACAGGCCTTGACAACAGATTGGACGTGGGTGGTGAGAGAGAGTGGTAAAGGATAATACCTAAGTTGCAGTTTAAGAATCATCTGCAGAGATGATAATTGAATCTATGGGACTGATGAGACCACCAACTGAAATAGTATAGACACAGTAGAGAGGAAGGACAGGATTGAGGTCTCCGGAACACCCACATTTAATAGCCATAACCTGAATAAAGATACAACAAAGGAAACTGAGGAATGGTTAGATAGCAGGAGGAACCCAGTGGGTTCATGCCAGATGGGACTTTGTTAATCACTGAAGAAAAAATTCACATTCTTAGCCTGTTGATGTCACTACTGCAAACCTACCTGTTTCTCTATTGATACTAAAAGAACTACCTAGGTAGTCCCAAAAGTTTCTATAGTTCTCATTTTCTATCTGTTCTTTCTGCTTTTGTTGACTTTGATTGTTTTTCTTTTCATTGAAAGAAGAAAATTCATGGAGGACCAAGAGAGAATAATATCCTGATAGGTAATCAGAATGAGAATATTTTATACTTGAAGTTATCTAGTAATTTTTGCTATTGCTTCACCTCTGGTCTGTTACAGTTATAGAGCTGCAACTTAGGTTTTGAAGTTCTTTCTAGTATGACTTGTAAAAAAATATATGAAATTCATATGGGATTTAAGATAGTACTTTAGACAATTACTGTATCTTGATTCTGGTATTTTTTTCTCGTATGATATCATAAAACTATGCTGATAAGGACCATTACAATTTTGTTACATAATCTCAACTGGGCTTTCACTTGGCAACGTAATTCTACAGCTAACTCAGCCCAGCATATATTCCAAACTTTTTTTTTTTAATTTCTTGTTAAAACTCCTATAAATACTTCTTCCTCATCCCCCCTTTTTCCTCTTCTCCCATTCAGTAAAGGACTCAGACTTATTTATCACTGAATAATTGAGTCTCTTTATACCAAGAGTTCCCTCATTTCATCTCAGACCACTAAGATATTTTCCTTCCTGAAGCCTTTTTTACATGAAGAGGTGACCAAGGCAAATCTTTTCACAGGGTTCTGGATTCCGTTCTGCCCCATCTTATGCAGCAGATTGCTTCTTCTATCATTCTCACTCTCATTAAATATCCCCAATCTCTCCCTGATTACTAGCTGCTTCTTTGTTGCCTATAAACACATTGATGGCTTACCTAGTCTTAAAATAAAACAAAACCAAAAAGAAGAAACTCTCACCAGGTCTATTCTTCCTTGCTTACTGTTATCCTATATTTATTTCTCTACTCTTTAAATCCTCTGCCATCTGCCTCTGATGAGGCAGATTCAACTGAAATGGCTTTCTTTAAAATTAACAAATTTAATGGCCTTTTCCTCAAGCCTCATCTTTCTTGTTTTCATTGTAACATTTGATTCTGTTTTGTCATCACCTTTAGGATAAAGTTTCTTGATATTTTGGTGACTCTTTTCTCCTGATCCTTCTCCTACTTGTCCTTGTCAGTCTCCTTTACCTTCTCTTCTTAATCATATGCATTAGCCTCGAATGTCTCCCAAAGCTTTGACCACTCTTGTCTTCTCTTCTTTCTACTCCATGATTTCACTGGTTCTTATGGATTCAGCTATTACCTACCTACAGATAATTTTCTTATCAATTTATTTAACTCTACTATCTCTCCTGACCTTTCCACATTTCTAACTTCTATACACAAAGCTTGGTAGTGCCTGAAGTCAGGAAGACCTGAATTCCAGTTTAGCTTAGAAACCTTCTACTTGTGTGACTCTGGGCAAGTCTAAAATGGGAAAAATGATACCTACTTCACAGGGTGGTTGTGAATATCCAGTGAAATATTTGTAAAATGATTAGCACAATGCCTGAAACATGGGCATTTAATAATGTTTATTTCTTCCCTTTCCTCCCCTTTGGACATCTCAAAACTAGATGTCTTCTAGACATTTATAAAGAATACAGTTGCCTTCTTGACCTACTTAAAAAGCCCCTGGGGAAACAAAACAAAACATAACAAAACAAAAGTGAGTGAATCAGAATAAGACTTGAAGTAATAGCCGCAAGGAGCGGTCTTTTCTTGTGTGTGTGTGTGTGTGTGTGTGTGTGTGTGTGAGAGAGAGAGACAGACAGACAGACAGACAGACAGACAGACAGACAGACACAGAGACACAGACAGACCGAGAGAGATTGATTGAATATCAACTAGTTGCCAATTTCCTGTTTGCCTAGCATGAATCAGCATCAGTCCTAAACCTTAAGAGGCCCAAGCAGTTATTCCTACTTCCAAAGCCTAGTCCTCTTCAACCTATATAAAAACCCTTTAAAATCTCAGACTTTTACTGGTTGGGAATGAAGGGGTGTCCATTTCTACTCAGACACCCATGGATCATTTCCATTCTCCCTTACTATTCTTAGTTTTGTAAGTATCTCCCCTCAATAAAAGATGTCGTTAAGGTTTTTTTTTTTTTTTTTTTGCTAAGGCAGTTGGGGTTAAGTGACTTGCCCAGGGTCACACAGCTAGGAAGTGTTAAGTGTCTGAGAGCAGATTTGAACTCAGGTCCTCCTGACTTCAGGACTGGTGCTCTATCACACTACATCACCTAGCTGCCTGAAGCTTTTTTTTTTTTTTTTTTTTTTGAGGTGGGGTGGGATTGAATTGTAGTATTAAGAATCTCAGGTCCAAAACCTAGTTTATTTTCTTTTCTCCTAAACTTTCCTCTTCCTTCATTAGTGCCTAGGACAATAGTCTCAAACTTTTTTGTCTCAGAACCCCTTTATAGTCTTAAAAATTATTGAGAGCCCTCTACCCCATTAAGCTTTTGTTTATGTAGACTATATCTGTTGATATTGCATTAGAAATTAAAGTTGTTCAGTACAATTATGAAAATAATCTTGTCCTTATGGTCTACCTTGAAAGGATCTTGATGACCCCTCCCCCCTTCCCAGGAATTTACTGATCATACTTTGAGAAACTCTAGAATAGGGCGCCATTGTCCTCTGAGTCACCCACATGAGCATCCTAGGTGTTATCTTTGTCCCTATATTCACTCAGTTTCTAAATCCCATCCATTGTGTGTCTCTTTTATAGTTTATACTTTTTTTCTTCTGATATAGCCAACCTTTTATCAGAAAAACCTATTGCAAAAGTTTTTTTCCTTTCTCATTTTTTTAAATGTGTGTAAAAACTTTTAAAATTTTATATAGTCAAAATCATCTATTTTATCTTGTGTGATCTTCACTGTTGCTTGTTTATTCATGACCTCGATTCCCTACTTGTAAATGTGAAAGGCTGTTTTCTTCTTTGTACTGATGTTTGCCTTTATTGGTGATGTTTTGTTAAGCTTGAGGGCAGGCTCTCTCTCTGTGTCTCTGTCTCTGTCTCTCTTTCTCTGTGTGTGTCTTTTATATATATATATATAAGTTATATACTTATAGTTTTATATATATATGTTATATACTTATATATATAAAAGTTATATACTTATAGTTATACATATATGTATAACTATAAGTATATAACTTTTATCTATAGCCCTCAAAATACTTTTGAAGCATTTTTGTTTACATTTAAGGAATATAAGAAAGATATGTTAGCTTCCCCAAATGGCATTTTCTGAGCACATTAGGCAATGACTGCCAACTTTGTTTTGTTCCGTTTAGAGAGGAGTGAAACTTTGCTTTAGGCTGATGTATCTTGCTTTTTGCTGTTATATGAGAGAAGTAGTAGTTCTTCTAGGGTTCTAATTTGGAGATGATTCTTTGTCTTTTGATAGTTATTTCTAAGCCGTCCTATTTAATATGGTGACCATGTCCTGACAGTTACTGATATAGTAAGTTTTAAATCAAACTTTTCTGCGTCGCTGCTTTAAAAATACTACTTAACAAAGTTAAAAATAACTCCTCACATAAACAATTACCTTATAAAGATGGAATATGTTTCTTACCCCAAATTTTGTTGTTTATAACACATGTACCGAGTACAAAAATGTTGAAGTGGCGATTTTCTTGGTATTTGAAATGGGGATAACAATCCAATAGAGAAAGAACAGTGTCACTTCATAGCAATGCATTTGGGGTTATGGTTCAACATCTTGTAGCAAAAATTTCATTCGACATTTGATAATCATAACAATTTGATAGTTGTTTGTTAAGGAAAAGGAAAATTTTGCTGTAGGCCTTGGCATGGGGGAGGGGGAAGAAGGGAATAATTATTTGGATAACACATACTATGTACCACTGCCAAGTACTTTGCAGATATTATCTCATTTGATCTTCGCCTGTGAGGTAGTGTTGTTATTCCTCATTTTACATTGGAGGAAATGGAAGCAAATCAAGGTTAAGTGATTTGCTCTTGGTCATACAACTAATAAGTGTCTGAGGTCAAATTCAAATGCAGATCTTGACTCTTAGGACCAGTGCTCTCTATCTGTTGCACCACCTAGATGCCTGAGAGAGAGGATGTGTAAGTGCTGGTTGACAGTGTACTTCAGTTCTCTGCCACTATATGTAGTTCTTTTATACTTCCCTCCTTTCCCCACCCAGTACAGAAATGAGGTTCTCCCCCCCCCAAGAACACTCCTCAGAGTGACAACTAATGAAACCCCATCTGTGGAAAGCATTTGTATAATGTAAAAATATAGTTTTATTTTCCTTTAATAAATACATATGGGACAAACAAAAATTTGTTTCTATCACATTTACCAAAATAAAGAGAAGTAAACATAAATGATGTTTTTACTGCTCCATTGTTATAATTTTGTCATTTGTTATTTAATTCTAAAATAGTTCTATCTTTATTTTAGCTTCTGAATGGTCATATGTGATAGCAAACTTGTTTTTATTTATTTATTTATTTATTTACTCACTCACTTATTCATTCATTCATTCATTCATTCATTTATTTATTTATTTATTTTTGCTGAGGCAATTGGGGTTAAGTGACTTGCCCAGGGTCACACAGCTGTTACGTGTCTGAGACCAGATTTGAACTCAGGTCCTCCTGACTTCAAGGCTGGTGCTCTATCCACTGCGCCACCTAGCTGCCCCCGAAAACTTGTTTTGATTCTAGTAATATGTGGAAATGATCATTCACAATAGGACTCTTAATATTGTTTGAGACCTACATTAAATAAGGATATAGTTTTATTGAGTTAGGTTTGTAATTGCATATAATGCTTTAGTGGTAAAGAAAAAAAATGTTACTTAAAATCAATTCCCTCTGCACTCCCCCCATTAATTTGAGTTTATTTTGTATGTATTCTGTATTACTTAACTGTGTATGTGGGTTTACTGTAGATTGTAAGCCCATTTAGAGCAGGAGTTTGTGACTTGCAAAGATATTCTTTATTTTCCTAGGAAAATCACCATAGTAGCTATAGTATAATCAACTGAACTTTTAATACTAAGTTAGAAGTTCTGGCTTTTAACTGTTGGATAGAATCTAACTATGACAGAGAGTCTGATGAGCTCTTATGGCAGTCATCTATCTGGGATAGAAGAATCAGGAATATTTTCTGAGAATGGGGGAGATATGGGTATATTTATAGACAATAGGATTCAGTAGAAGTTAGGAACAGTAGGGATGATAGAGGGGACAGTCTGTTAAGAGAGAATGGAATGGAATGGGAAGCCAGAACTTCTAACTTAGTATTAAAAGTTCAATTGATTATACTATAGCTGCTGTGGTGATTTTCCTAGGAAAACACATATAGAAGGGTTTGATTTGGCAAGGATAAGGGTCACTTTTTCTTGTAACAGGAGAGAAGGTGGAAGAAATCTGAGTCATGCAAAGGTGGAGAGAAAAGAGGGAACTATTAACAAATGGCTAATTTTTTCAGTGAAATATGAAGCATGATTCATCCACTGAGTGGAGTAGCATCAGTGGAACTATGAGAAGTTTGAAGGATCTTGGAGGTATAGCTCTGATGCCAGCATCCTCTTAGTTCAGATTTGATGTTGGGATAAAATGAGGTGATTGCAAGTCATCAAATATTTAACATTTTGGAGATTTATTTTGCCCTAACACAGGAAGAATATGTAATGAGAATACAGTGACACTTAGCTTTTCTGGATATTATGTCTCCAGATGGAAGCATCTGGTAAGCTGGACAGTCTGAGGTTATTCTCATGGGCTTCATCAAGGATGAGTGGGCTATACTCCATGTTCCTAAGACTTTATGCCCTCAGATGACTAGAAAGTTGTGTCAGGTAAAGCATGCTTAATGAAGCTGCAGAAGCAGCTTTGTCTTAGGCCTACCTGAGGTTGTCTGGGGGAAGAAGTGAGACTGAGACACTGAGACAGAAATTGCAACAGGGAAGCCAATCCCAGGCCTGGCTAATTGTAGGCTCTGCCTAGATGTTGTAGGTGTGTGTGTGGGAAACAAATGGCATCAGGGAAGTGCTGGTTCTGTCACAAGGAGAGATGCAAATGTTGGGAAAATTCACTGTAGAGAATGGGATGGTGAATTCATAAGGGAGGTATTAAAAAACTGCCTTGTCATTGTGAAGACCCACTTGAGATTATATAACTTGTAGTGGACCCAGTCAGCATGATTTTGAAATTTTTCTCTAGCTTTGTTGAGCAGCATATAAATAGGAGGGAAGATCCTAGATGATGGAAGTAATTCAAGTCTGTGGTTTGACACGACCACATCCTGGATAGTATAAAGGGAGGCAGGAGACCTGAGAACATGACAATGTGGAACTGAACTTGTTTATCAGAGGGTCAAGATGGGGAAGGGAAGAGAGCATAGCCAACGCAGGACTATGGGAAAGGACTATATAGTGGAGGTGACTGAAAGTCAAGGTGAGAATGAAGAAAAGGATTTGGAATTGTAAAGCTGAGGAAGAAATGGAATGACAATAGACTGTGGTCAGACAAAGGAATTTAAAGAGTTCATGAACATGGATGTGGAACAGTTGTGAGTAATGACAAGACCAAGAAAAAGTTTGATTATCTCTATGTATAGCTGAGGTGAGAGAAGTAGATCATGGGAAATGAAGATGGAATTGAGAAGCTGTTACTGAGTGATAGTGGTAGAAGAGAGCCTGTAAGTAGCAGTGGATTATAAGGAGACTTCCTGTTTCCCTTCCTTTTATAAAACCCTCTCCCATGACCAGTGATTGGTGAAAGAAAGCGGTATGAGTGAAAGTGTAGGCATTCCTGGAGAGGCTAGCCCAGAAGATAGGAGCCTGGGCTCATTGAATGCAAGAAGATGGAAGGAATGGAAAATGAGAACATTTGAGATGAAATCCAGGTTGTAATCTATGAAGCAGGCATTCCAGAGGGCACAGTGAAAGGGTTGGGTAATTTTAGAGTTGAATTTTTTGGAGATAGTATTATTGATGGAGTATAAGAGTAAAATAATGGTCCGTGGTGAATGGAGAACAGGATTTTAATATTGATCACCACAGGTTCAGCATTACTGGAATGGAGTGGATATGATGGGGTAGAATTATAAATCAATAAAGAATGAGAAAAGTTGGGTTATCATTGACCACAGTGGTTCAGCTTTGAGTATGATAGTATCATTCCACAACCTCAGATTGTTTTCTATGACTGGAAGGCAGGAGTTAGAGGTATATTTAGTCCCTGGGCAGGGACAAGGCAAACTCTACGGAGCTGTAGGTTAAGGATAAGGGTACTTGCAATGTGACAGAAATTTGCTGTTGCCTGCTACTGCTGCTTTCTGCTTCCACAGCTTAGCTATTTTGGTTTCTAGGGTTATAACAAATTATGTTGAGCAATACTTCCAAAATGTTAAGAGGTTTCTCAGCCTATTGCATTTTTGGGGTTCTGTCTTTTGTAAACATCTTATGACAGTTTAAACAGAGTTAAGAAAATATTTTGATTTGTTAACTGGAGGTTTCAGGTGTTTGGATATTGGTTGGGTACAACATAATTTATCCCCTTAGGTTTAAAGTAAAGTATATTGCTGTTTTGTACATTTCCTTTCCTACTAGGATCCATAATATATTTTCTTTTGATAATACTGGCTAAAAAGCAAACAAACAAAAAATCCCAAAACAAAACTCAAACCCTCTACCTTAGTTGTCAAATAATCCTTTTTAAAAACATAACTTTGTTTCAGTTTAATTGGTTGCCTTTGAAATTTTATGTATTCATTAAAAAAGATTATTAGAAGGAATCAGTATTTCTTATCAGATGATCAAAGGGATGAATGATATACAAAAAAGCCCAATAACTTTCTGGTCTAAGGTTACTATAATAACTAAAACAAACAACAACATGCCCCTCTACCTTCAAATTTATATTCCTGGGGAAGAGGTAAAATACAACATGTAGATTGCTAAGTATGCTGATAAAACCTGATTTTATTCTTCAGTTTCTGGTGGAAAAAATCACTTTTTAGAAAAAACTAAATACAAATTTTACATTTATCTTTGTTGATCCTGTTAGATTTTGGACTATTCTGATCTGCTGTTATATATATATATATATATTTTTTTTTTTTGCATCTTAATTCCCTCTTCATATATGTTTTATGCAAATTTGAGTCTCAAAAATATTCACATTACTCATAACTGATGAGGGGGTGATGATGTTAAAGATTTTTATACATACAAGGTGATTATTTCATGTTAACAGAGGCTACCCTACTATATTCTAAGAAATAGATTATTTTTTTCTGTCTAGGGTTCTTGTGTGTGAGGGTTATGGTTAATTGTCTTATGTTTTCATCTAAGTTATGAGTTATTGTTGAACTGTAAAGATGCAGGATCAAGAATCTTTAGAGATCCCACTTGAGACCTTCCTCTAGGCTGAAACTGAATATTTATGACTAGGTTTATATTGGTTCAACTGTATGCAGTTTCTCCTAATACTGTCATTCAGTCTATGTTTCACCTCCCCTAAGGATATGATGGGAAATGTCAGATGCTTTGCGGAAGTCAGAATATACAATGCTTATACTATCTTTTGATCTACCAGTCTAGTCAGAAAAAGAAATGAGTAAACCTTTCTAAAGAGAAAGTATAAACTAATAATGAAAGATATTTTGCAAAGGAGTTGAACAGTAGAAAGAAAGAGTTTGAAGTTGGGCACTTCAGTTTAAATTCTGGCTTTGCTGCTTTTTATCACTTCTGTTTTTTAGGCTAGATATTTGGTCATTCTAAACCTCACTTTATTCATTTGTAAAATTAGAGGGTTGGAGTAGATGGCTTGAGGACTTGTCTATTTCTAAATCCTCTATGTAGTGAATAAACTGTCTTTGAGTAATTCCAAGTACCATTTATTATATAAATTACAAATTATTTTTGTCCTATTCTTTTTTTTTTTTTTTGCTTTTTGCTGAGGCAATTGGGGTTAAGTGACTTGCCCAGGGTCACACAGCTAGGGAATGTTAAGTGTCTGAAACCAGATTTGAACTTAGGTCTTCCTGACTTCAGGGCTGGTGCTCTAACCATTGCATCACCTAGCTGTCCCATTTCTGTCCTATTCTTAAAGCAAGTTCCATAAGGACCTTTCCTAGATAGCATTTTGATGGCCTAATTCCAGTTATATTTACTTAAAAGTAGTAATAAATAATTATAAAATATTTTTTAAAAACCACAAAGTTTTTATTTGACTGACTTTCCATTTCTAAGTCCAGATTAGTGAGACTCTGTTGTTTTAAACATTTTCCTGGATTCCTACAAAATCAGTCTATCACTTAAGTGCCTACTATGTGCCATGCACTGTCCTAAACTAGAGATTATGAAGGGAAAAAATGCTGTAAAACTTCCTATTTGTGTTAATAGATGCCTGTAATTTCAGCTCAGTAAGGCAGTTAACTTTTACAAGACAAGCTTTAATTCAGGAAGTGAAATTTAATTTCAGAGTTGAATTTTGTATTTAAATTGTCTGAAATATTCACTTAATCTAAGCCTTTGTGATGGAGATTATTGATGGTGTAGATTTTCACATTTAAGGTGAATGTCTCTAATAGAAGAAATGGTATCTCTAAAACCTTTTTGTGTTCTGCTCCAGTCTTGAATACCTGACTTGAGGCGACATTCTCCACTACTCTGATAGGAATTCAGCTAGGTGACTGAATTAGTGTCCAGAACTAAGAGGTCAGAAGTATTGAAGACCAGCCATAGAGTTCAGGAGAATTAAATCAAAATACCAGTCAATTCAATTTAGCATTTATTTAGTAAGGGATTTTGTTAGATAGTAGAGATAAGAGATAAAATGAAAAATGTTACAGTTCTTAACCTTAGTGAGTTTGCAGAAATCTAACCTGGTGATGATAGGGACTGGGTATTTTGAGATTTATGTTTTCTTAGGATTGCATATCCTTAGGAGAACTTCCATGTGAAGAGTCACGTATTTTGAGTAACAGTAAACATTAAGTGCCTTCTATTGACAATACATAATTTTAGACACTAAGGAACATAGGATTAAATAAGACAATTTAATATATGGCTTGGGAACCAACCCCCTTGTATTATGAAACTTACCTTGAGTCAAAATGAATTCAGGAATGACATTTTCAGTGAGGAAGAGACATTAGGAGAGTCTCCTAGACCTCTGAAGAATGTTGGATTACATTAGAGATTGGGTTTGGGAGGGAAAAGGAGAGGAATTTGCATATGTTGGAAGAACATTTCTTGGAGTCAACTGAGAAAGGGAAGCACAGGGTGGGTTAGGAATTTATGCTGAGACCAGGGTAGACCCTAGGGTAAGGGAGAAAAATATTAAGTTTGATATTGTACCCATGATCTCTTGCTTCTGTTTCTGTCATTTGAGAAAGCCATTTTTTTGCCAAGCATTTTCTGCATTCCCAGGTGCAGGTACTTGCACCATAACAATTGGACTAATTGCTGCTCTTAGGCGTAGCCAATAGAATAAATGTCCTATTGATATTGATTGAGAAGTTATTTAACTCCTTTTTCTTTGTTACTTAAATTTTTTTTTAATTATTATTTTTAACTTGAACACCGGGCACATTCCTAACTTTGGAGGATGTTTCAGTTGAATGATCAATTCACAGACCAAATTACAGAGGAAATTTAAAGAGGATAGAGGGCAAAGGGAGGCACTCAGAGTAGAGGGCTTTTCAAGCAGTTTAGCTAATAAGGGTAGGAGAAATATAAGACAAGAAAATAACTAGTGAAGATGATGGAATCTAGAGATTGTTTATTAAATATGGAGAAGAGTTGGGCATATTTGTATACAACAGGAAAGGACTTGGTAGATAGGTAACAATTGAAGTTTATAGATAGAAAGAATGATATTGGAAGTATTTTGCTTAAACTGGGAAGGAATGGGATCAAGGGTTCATATAGTAGAGGAGCTTGGTCTTGGCTAGTATAAGTACTACCTTTTTATCAGAGTCTGTAGTAAAAGAGGAGATAATGGGTTATGTTGTCATTATTATAAGAAGAGAGTAGTTTGCTTAGGATGAATGGCTGCAATTTTTTTTCAGTGGAATTTGAAATGGAGTCCTTAGGTGAAATGATTAAGGGAGGAGTACTGTGAGAAATTTGTGAAGAAAAAAAATTGTATAGTCAATTTTCTAGTCAGAGGTAGATTATGAATTACCAAGGATTATGCTGTATTGATCTTTAAGGGGATAGATTCACTAATTGGCCCAAGAGGAACAGTTGGATAAAAGTGGCTTTATAGTCCCCATGTCTAGAATGATGGTGGTTAGGTGGTCCCTAAGCTCTTTCCATTCTTGTAAGAGCATCAGCTTGGTTGTTGAGTTATGCAGAGGGCACATGATATTTCTTATGGACACTTAATATACTCTGCAAACATATGCTTTGGTTCAGGCATTGACAAAATTCCTCCATTGATATTGATCTCAAAGGATGAGAGCATTTGATTGTGTAGTCTTATTCTTAAGAAGTACTTAATAAATTCTTTCTCTTTTCTTCCTTCTGTCCTTCCTTTCCTTTCATCTTCCTTTTGCTCAATCTTGTTACTCTTCTCTTCAAGAATAAATAATTCATTCAGCCAGCACTGAGTGCTTATGAAGGGGTGGTTTGCCGGTAAAGTACTAGGGATGAAAAGAAAAAGCGAAAATAGCCCTACCCTCAAGGAACATACATGATAACATGGGGACACAATTCACATAGGGGAATAGTCACCAGAAATACTGTGTCTTTTCTCCGGTAAGCATGATCTCAGTTTTATCAAATACTATCCTATTGTGTTTGCCTCTGTATGTTAATTAATTTGTTTCACTGATTGACCTCTCTTCCTTCCTTTTTTCTTTTTCTTTCCCTTTCATTCTTTTTCCTTCTCCTGTTCAATTTTTTTTTCTAAGACAAAGTTATTTAAGTTTTAATTCCTCTTGTTAATCTGAGAAATTTACATTTTTGTGAATATTCATCCATTTCTTTTACATTATAAGTCAGTTTTATTTGGCATCTAATTGGGCAGTATGGTGTTTAATAATTATTTAAATTTCATCTTCTTTGGTTGTGTATTAACCCTTTTTCATTTTTAAGACTGGTAATTTGATTTTCTTTCTTTTTAAAAAAAGATTAAATTAGCCAATAGTTTATTGTTGTTGGGGTGTGTGTGTGTGTGTGTGTGTGTGTGTGTGTGTAATTTTTTGTGTGTGAGGTAGTTGGAGTTAAGTTACTTGCCCAGGATCACGCTGCTAATAAATGTTAAGTGTCTGAGGTCACATTTGAATCAGGTCCTCCTGATTCCAGGGCCAGTGCTCTATTCATTGTGACATCTAGCTGCCTCTATTATTTTTTTTTTTAAATGAAACTAGCTCCTAGTTTTATTTGCTTGTATTACTCTTATTTTTTCCTCTACCACTCTTATTTGATTTTTTTTTAAATTTTATTTTATTTGCAAAACATGTATGGGTAATTCTTCAACATTAACCCTTACATAGCTTTCTGTTACATATTTTCCCCCCCAACTCCCCACCCCTCCCCTAGATAGCAGGATATCCACTACATGTTAATTATGTTAAAATATTTGGCAAATCGAATATATGTATACATATTTCCACACTTATTGTTGTGCAAGAAAAATTGTATCTACACAAAAGACATATCAGATAAAGGAAACACAATATAAGCAAACATCAATCAAGGATATGAGAATGTTATGTTGTGGTCCACATTTCACATCCCTCTCTCTGGGTGTATATGGCTTTCTTCAGTGAACAATTGGAAGTGGTTTGAAACATTTCATTATTGAAGAGAGCCATGACCATCAGAATTGATCGTCATATAGTATTGTTGTTGCCATGTATAATGATCTCCTGATTCTGCTCATTTCACTCAGCATCAGTTCATGCAAATCTCTCCAGGCCTCTCTGAAATCGTCCCGCTGGTTCATTTCTTACAGAATAATAATATTCCATAATATTCATATACCATAATTTATTCAGCCATTCTCCACCTGAAGGGCATCTATTCAATGTCCAGTTTCTAGCCACTACAAAAAGGGCTGCCACAAACATTCTTGCACATGTGGGGCCCTTTCCTTCCTTTATGATTTCTTTGGGATACAAACCCAATAGAAATGCTGCCTGGGTCAAAGGGTATGCACAGTTTGATAACTTTTTGAGCATAGCTCCAAATTGTTCTCCAGAATGGCTGTATCCGTTCACAGCTCCACCAACAATGCATCAGTGTCCAGCCCTCCCACATCCCCTCCAACATTCATCATTAACTTTTCCTGTCATTTTAGCCAATCTGACAGGTGTGTAGTGGTACCTCAGGGTTGTCTTGATTTGCATCTCTCTGATCAATAGTGATTTGGAGCACCTTTTCATATGACTATAAATAGTTTTAATTTCATCCTCTGAAAATTGTCTGTTCATATTCTTTGACCATTTACTGATTGGAGAATGGCTTGAATTTTTATAAATATGAGACAATTCTCTATATATTTTAGAGATGAGACCTTTATCAGAACCCTTAAATGTAAAGATGATTTCCCAATTTATTGCTTCCCTCCTAATCTTGTCTGCATTGGTTTTGTTTGTACAAAAACTTTTTAACTTAATATAGTCAAAGTTATCTATCTGGTTTTCAATTAAGAGTTCCAGTTCTTCTTTGGACATAAATTTATTCCATCTCCATAGGTCTGAGAGGTAAACTATATTACGTTCCTCTAATTTACTTATAGTATCACTCTTTATATCCAGATCATGAACCCATTTAGATCTTATCTTGGTATGTGGTGTTAGGTGTGGGTCAAGCCTTAATTTTTTCCACACTAGTTTCCAATTTTCCCAGCAGTTTTTGCCAAATAGTGAGTATTTATCCCAAAAGCTGGGGTCTTTGGGTTTATCAAAGACTAAATTGCTATAGTTTATTGCCTAGTTTGTCTTGTGATTCTATCCTATTCCACTGATCGACTACTCTATTTCTTAGCCAGTACCAAATGGTTTTGATGACTGCTGCTTTGTAATATACTTTTAGATCTGGTACAGCAAGTCCACCATCGTCAGCCTTTTTTTTTTCATTAATCCCCTTGAAATTCTTGACCTTTTGTTCTTCCAAATGAACTTTGCTACTATTTTTTCTAAATCTGTAAGATAATTTCTTGGGAGTTTGATTGGTATGGCACTAAATAAGTAAATTAGTTTGGGTAGTATTGTCATTTTTATTATATTTGCTTGGCCTACCCATGCTGCTGGTCATTTCTTACGGAACAATAATATTCCATAATATTCATATACCATAATTTATTCAGCCATTCTCCACCTGAAGGGCATCTATTCAATGTCCAGTTTCTAGCCACTACAAAAAGGGCTGGCACAAACATTCTTGTACATGTGGGGCCCTTTCCTTCCTTTATGATTTCTTTGGGATATAAGCCCGACAGAAATGCTGCTGGGTTAAAGGGTATGCACAGTTTGATAACTTTTTGAGCATAGTTCCAAATTGCTCTCCAGAATGGCTAGATCCGTTCACAGTTCCACCAACAATGCATCAGTGTCCCAGCCTTCTCACATCCCCTCCAACATTCATCATTAACTTTTCCTGTCATTTTAGCCAATCTGACAGGTGTGTAGTGGTATCTCAGGGTTGTCTTGATTTGCATTTCTCTGATCAATAGTGATTTGGAGCACCTTTTCACATGACTACAAATAGTTTTAATTTCATCCTCTGAAAATTGTCAGTTCATATCCTTTGACCATTTATCAATTGGAGAATGGCTTGAATTTTTATAAATATGAGACAATTCTTCATATATTTTAGAGATGAGACCTTTATCAGAACCCTTAAATGTAAAGATGATTTCCCAATTTATTGCTTCCCTCCTAATCTTGACTGCATTGGTTTTGTTTGTACAAAACCTTTTTAACTTAATATGGTCAAAGTTATCTATCTGGTTTTCAATCTTATTTGATTTTTTAACCTTTCAAAAATTTGCTTTTAAACCCCCCCCCTTTAAAAAAAAAAAACAACTTTATTTAGGTCTTCTAGGCATTTTTGTCTAGCTTTTCTTGAAGGCTTTGCTTATAAATGTTTTCAAAATGTTATCTCCTTCTGAGTTTGTGTCTTGAACTTCTCTCTTTTCATATTTCTCATTTTTTTTTTTATTATAGTTAGTTTCTTTTGTTGTTAACTTGCTTATTTTTCCAGCCTGTCTCTTAACTTTGGACTTTGTTAAATTTGGACTCTGCTCACCTTTGGGAGGATGGTCCACCTGAGCTTCTATAATTTGATATGAGGACATATATTTTTAGGTTCCGTGATCTAAAGATGGGTCTGGTCACCGCCTTCCTGCTTTGTGTTCTTGTCCTTATTCAGCTAAAGATAGGCTCTGTCCTGACTCTTGACTACTCTTCTCCACCCTGAAATTTTGAACTGGGTAATAGACTGCAGAGCAACTAAAGAAGACTGGACTTACTGCTAACAAAGGGGTGACTTGGAATCTTTCTCTGATTAGGTATTCATTTGCCATGCTGTCCCTATGAATTTAGTGTGCCAGATGTTGCTGCTGCAGCTGCTGGCTTCAGGGCTTAAAGATGATAGTTTCCACTACAGCCTGTATGCTTTGCTTCCAGCTAGCCTTCACCCCTGGGGCTGCATACCTTTATATGTATCCTAAACTGGAATAATGACTTTGAATTTTTGTTGTAGTTCTCAAAGGAATCATTCCCAAGCTATCAACAGTCATAGGAAGAAATGCTCTAACTCACTACTAATCAGAGAAATGAAAATTAAAGCAACTCTGAAATCCTGCCTCATGGCTAATTAGAAAGACAAAAATGACAAATGTAGGGAATTTGGGGAGATGGACACACAAATGCACTGTTGCTGTAAGTTGATCCAGCATTTCTGGAAAGCAGTTTGGAACTATATCCCCAAAGTCATTAAATGAATATTCCCTTGCCTAGCTATATATACTGAGCTAATAGCACAAAGAAATCAAAGAAAGGAAAAGGATCACATGTACATAAATAATTTTTATAATAATAGTTTTTTTATTTTTCAAAATACGTGCAAAGATAGTTTTCAACATTCACTCTTGCAAAACATTGTATACCAAATTTTTCTTCCTCTATTTTCCTCCTCCCCTAGACAGCAAGTAATCTAATATAGCTTAAACATGTGCAATTCTTCTAAACATATTTCCACATTTATCAAGCTGCACAAGAAAAATCAGATCAAAAAGGGAAAAAATGAGAAAGAAAAAACAAGCAAGCAAGAAACAACAAAAAAGGTGAAAATAGTATGTTGTGATCTATATTCAGTCCCCATAGCCCTCTCTCTGATTGCAGAGTCTGCTTTTAAAGAGCCAAGTCCATTACTGTTGATCATCACTGTGTTGTTGCTGTGTATAGTGTTCTTTTCACTTTACTTAGCATCATTTCATGTAAGTCTCCCCAGGTCTTTCTGAAATCATCCTGCTGATTGTTTCTTATAGAACAATAATATTTCATTGCTTTCTTATACCATAACTTATTCAGCTACTCCCCAGCTGATGATATCTATTCAGTTTCCAGTTTTTTTCCTACTACAAACTTTTTTTTTTTTTTGCACATGGGTTCTTTTGTACATAAATATTTTTAACAACTTTTTTTTTTTCTTTTTTTTTTGTAGTAGCAACCATAAACTGGAAACTTAAGTGAGGGCAGAGATTCCTCTTGTTGGGTAAGAGCTAAACAAATTATGGTATATAAGTATGGTGGAATAGTACTATATCACAAAAAATGACAAAATGAACAGTTTTAGTTCGTTCAGTTCAGGGAAACTGGGAAAGAGCTCTTTGAAGTGATGCAGTGAAGTGGAAATGACTGAGAACGTTTTTATACAATGACAATCTTATAAATAAAAAGAACTTTGACAGTCTTTAGAATTATGTTTAATGCAAAGATAAATCATGTTTATTTTCCACATCCTGCCAGAAAAATAGAAGACTTAAAATGTAGAATGAGATATATGTTTTTTGACCATGTATTTTTGACCACTGTGAATTTGTTTTGTTGGACATTGCATATTCTAAAATTTTAAAAAAATGTTCAGGTTGGGAGAAAGGAGGACAGAGTGATAGTAAATTCTTGTTTAAAAAAACAAAACAAAACAACCCATACAAACCCAACAACTTATCCCCTGTTCTTATAAAATCTCTGATCACATCAGTTTATATTGATCCATCCTTCTGTACTATTTATCTATCAATCTTGTCTAGCTACCACTACCAACTGCCAATAAAGAAGTAATATGTACCAGATAAATCAAACCACCACCACTACTGGGACCATTTCTCCCCAGATTTTGATGGAGACATTCCAGGATCCTAAACCCATCTGACTGGCAGTTGAAAACCTATTTGTGTTGTTTGTCTTTAGAATGTGAGTTGAGATCAGGGATTATCTTTTTTTTTTTTTTTTTTTTTTTTTTGTATCCTTAGTACTTTGGATATACCAAGATAGATGTTTTATTTATTCATCCATGTGGGCAGTAGTCCTAACTTTTGCATATCTTTTACATGTGGATGATCAAATTATACTGAATGCCCGCAAAGATGACAGACACTATTTTTAGTGCCTGATATTATTGCTTGGGAGTTCCCTTGCAGTTTTCTTTCATCTCCCACGTCCCACTGCTGCCTAAGCTTTCCCCAACTTTAATATCTATTTTATATTCAATCCCAGTGATAATCTGAGTCAGGATTTGAAGTTGTAGGAGTGGTTGGAAAATAAGGAGAAAAAATTAGAGGATGAATTGCTATATTAACTCACTTCACTTCACTTCCCTACCCTCAGTACTGATCTAAAGGAAAGATCCTCTTGAGGTTTCTTTGACAAAAGAGTTTTTTTTAACAGAGATAGCAAATTTATGGGGTCCAGATTTGTGGGGGGGGGTTGGTTTTGTGGTCTCTATAGTTCACATTACACTGGTCCACAGATTGTCCTAAAATTCTTGTATAATATAAAATTTAATTTTACAGAAATGAAAAAATGAGAAATTTTATGTTTTCAGGTAATGGAATTTGGTATTGGATACCTGTTGATTTTTTTTTCCCCCTTTATTCCTTTAATACTGAAATTGTTTATATTGGGATACTAATATCAGGGTATAAATGTAAAATGATGAAATTCTTTTTTTTTTTTTTTAATAAAGCTTTTTATTTGCAAAACATATGAGTGACCTTTCAACATTGACCTTTGCAAAAAAAACTTTTTTTTCCAAGCTTTTCCTTTCCCTCCCCCTGCCCCCCACCCCTAGATGACAGGTAATCTAATACATGCTAGATAGGATAAATTATATGACAAATACAATACATGTATACATATCTATATAGTTATCTTATTGCACAAGAAACATCAGATCTAGAAAGAGAAGAAGGAAAAAAAAACAACCTAAGAAGGAAAACAGAATGCATGGAAATATTCACAGAAAGCGTTAAAATGCTGTGCTGTGGTTCACTCTCAGTTCCCACAGGCCTCTCTCTGGAAGTATATGACTATCTTCATCGCAGCACAACTGTTTTGAATCACATCATTGTTGAAGAGAACCATGTCCATCAAAATTGATCCTCGTATAGTCTTGTTGCTGTGTATAATGTTCTCCTGGTTCTGCTGATTTCACTCAGCATCAGTTCATGCAAGTCTCTCCAATCCTCTCTGAAATCCTCCTGTTGGTCATTTCTTACAGAACAATAATATTCCATAACATTCATATACCATAATTTATTCAGCCATTCTCCAATTGATGGGCATCTTTTCAATTTCCAGTTTCTTGCCACTACAAAAAGGGCTGCCACAAACATTTTTGCACATGTGGGTCCCTTTCCCTCCTTAAAAATCTCTTTGGGATATAGGCCCAGTAGAAACACTGCTGGGTCAAAGGGTATGCACTGTTTGATAACTCTTTGAGCATAGCTCCAAATTGCTCTCCAAAATGGTTGGATCCGTTCACAGTTCCACCAACAATGTATCAGTGTCCCAGTTTTCCCACATCCCCTCCAACAGCTATCATTATCATTTCCTGTCATTTTAGCCAATCTGACAGGTGTGTAGTGGTATCTCAGAGTTGTCTTAATTTGCATTTCTCTGATCAATAGTGACTTGGAGCACCTTTTCATGTGACCGGAAATAGTTTCAATTTCTTCGTCTGAAAATTGTCTGTTCATATCTTTTGACCATTTGTCAATTGGAGAATGGCTTGAATTCTTATATATTTGAGTCAATTCTCTATATATTTTAGAAATGAGGCCTTTATCAGATCCTTTGGATGTAAAAATATTTTCCCAGATTACTGCTACCCTTCTAATCTTGTCTGCATTCATTTTGTTTGTACAAAAACTTTTCAACTTGATATAGTCAAACTTATCTATTTTATGATTAATGATGACCTCTAGTTCTTCTTTGGTCACATATTCCTTCCCCCTCCACAGGTCTGAGAGGTAAACCATCCTACATTGTTCTAATTTGTTTATAATAAAAATGATGAAATTCTTAACCTGTAGCTTGAACTAGTTTTAAAAAATATTTTGATAACTAAATAGTTAGGTATTTTATTTTGGATATTTAAAACCATTATTGTGAGGCTTTATCAGCCTGTCAAAGCGATCCATGACACAAAAAAGCTTAAGAAATCTAGATATGATGGGATTAGACTTAAATCTGCTTAATATAACAATTACATATACATTTCTCTATTATCTTTATGAAACTCTTTTTTATGTGACAGTTATGAGAGAAAATGAGGAATAGACTGGATATCTAAAGGACCTATTAGTTTTATGTAACATTAAATTCATATGATTATATTTTATTTTTCAGTAAGCAGAATTTTATCCCCCTATCTGAGAGAAAAAGAAAAACAAAATCTCTTACAAATATGTATAGTCAAGCAAAACAAATGTCAGTATTGGCCATGTGCATACACATGTATACACACATGCCTGTTCATACACACACAAATAGTATATTTCTGCATTTATATAAACATCTCATTTTGTACTGTATAGTATTAGGATGGTTTGTCATTAGTTATAATTAAAGAGTTCCAAGTGGTTTATTTGTACACTGTTGTCATTGTATAAATTGCCTTCCTAGTTATAGTCACTTCATTCTATATCAGTTCATACAGATTTTCTACAGTTTCTCTCATCATTTCTTAGATCACAGTTGTATTCCATATTTGTATTCCATAACTTGTTCAACTATTTGCCCCATTTCAGTTCTTTGCCACCTCTTTGCATATCCTATTATCCTTCCTACTGCTTTCAGTGTGTGTGTGTGTGTGTGTCACACATAGAGTGTTCCAGGTGTACTATTTTAGACAATTTTGTAAATAATATAGCATTTGATCCTCACAACAGCCCTGCAAGGTAGATGCCATTTTACAGATGAGGAAACAAATAGAGATTAAATGACTTCCCCACACTTGGGAAATGGCTGAATAAGTTATAATGTTGTGGAATATTATTGTTCTAGAAGAAACATCAGCAGGAGAGACTTATATGAACTGATGCTAAGTGAAGTGAGCAGAACCAGGAGATCATTGTATATAGTAACAAGATTATGTGATGATCAACTCTGATGGACATGAGGTGATTCAGGCCAATTCCAATGGTCTTATGATGAAGAAAGCCATATGAACCCAGAGAGAGGAGTGTGGGAACTGAGTGTGGATCACAACATAGTACTTTCATCTTTTTGTGTGTGGGGGGGTTTGCTTGCATTTTATTTTCTTTTTCATTTTTTCCTTTTTGATCTGATTTTTCTTGTGTAGTATGATGATTGTAGATATATATATATATATATATATATATATAAAATAGCGTATATATATGCGTGTTTGTGTGTGTGTGTGTATAAAAGAATTGCACATGTTTAACATATATTGGATTACTTGCCATCTAGGGGAACGACTGTGGGAAAGGAGTGAAAAAAAATTTGGAACACAAGGTTTTGTAAGGGTAAAATGGTCAAAATTATCTATGCATATGTTTTGAAAATAAAAAGCTTCAATTAAAAATATTTTTTAAAATCAACATTAAAAAAAATGACTTGCCTAGAGTTACCCAGGTAGCAAGAGTCTTGTTTTCTGATTTGAATTCAGGTCTTCTTGACTCCAGGCCAAATTCTCTCAGATCCATTGTGTGGACCTAGCTGTCTCTGAGATTTCATGAAATATGTCTTTTTTGGGGGGTGGGGGAGAGGAAGTGTGAGGGGGAATTGGGTCGTGATTTTTGTAAGTATTGCAGTATTCTTAAATTTTTTTTCTTTGATCTGTTTTCTAGATTGTTTTTTTGGGGGGAGTTGTTTTTTGTTTTTTTTTTGCTGTGGAATTTTCTTCTATTTTTTCCATTTTAAACATTTTTTTTTGTCTTTTAATTTTGTACTATGTCTTGTTGTCTCATGGAGTCATTACCTTCTGTTTGGTCCATTCTAGTTTTCAGGAAGTTTGTTGCTTAGGCAAGGTTTGTACATTTTGTATTTTTCTTTCCGTAACTCATTTCTTTTTCACTTTTATCTTCTTATATTATCATTTCATATGTATAAATATTTTAATCTTTTTGTTTTTAACCTTTGCTTCATATCTTTTAGGAATTCTAGTTCAATTTATGTAACAGTTATGTTTTTCTTTGGGACTTTGCAGATGTTTTAGAATCATTCTCTTCTTGTGGATTATGATCTTAAAGGCCCCTAATGATCATAATATCTTCTAATAGTGTGATTCTTTTTTGTTTGCTCATTTTTCCAGCTTATTATTATTATATTATTTTACATCGGACTTGATATTAGGTTTAGGTTCTTTATACTTCGGGAGGGAAGGTATCTTTGTCAAGAAAACCTCAAGTGCAGTCATGGAGAATCAGGCAATACTGAAATGGCTGAAACACATCAACAATATGATTATTATACCCACATTTTAGTAGTTATTATTTACCAAAACTTAATAATTGATTTGATGTTAAATACTTTGGATAATTATGTTCCATAAACATTGACTGGAATTTCTCTTTTCATAGGCACACACACTGAATGTAAATTTGAAGTAAGAGGAGTTAATGTAATAAAGGTATGTATAGGTTTTTCTTTGCCTTTGTAAACTCTAGAATTTATTGCTTTCCAACTTTCAATAACTTTTGTAACAACAATATCTTTATTTTATAGCGCACAGAGTAATAAGACTAAAAAATTATTTGAAAAGACAGTGGTGCCCTGATTATTATAGCTTCTTTCATCTTTGAAATTTTTTTTTTGCATTTATTGAATACCTATTAGTACATATAAAGTAATTTAATAGGCCCTGGGACTCCAAAGGCAGAAAAATGAAATATCTTTATCTAAAGTAGTTTATTTTATTTTGGAGGAACAACACACATATATATAAGTAAATACAAAGTATATCCAAGTAAATACAAAATAAGTGAACAATGTATGTAGCTAACAATGTGAGGAAGGGCCTCTTGCAGGAGGTGATATTTGAGCTAAGCCTTAAAGGAAAGTTTGCCTTCTAAGAGGTGAGAGTGCATTCCAGTGCAAAGATAGGGATGTGGTAGGTGAAGTTTCCCTGGAGGGGAAATAATAAGTAGACCTGTTTCACTGGAATATAGAGTATGTGAGGGATAGTGATGTGAAATATTAATCTAATAACAATACCTCACATTTACATAGCACTTCAAAATTTTCAGTGATGTGTTTATATTTTGTTCTTTTTTTATATCTTCCTCCTTCATATCATAACTTATTTGATCCTCAAATTGTAGAGTAGATTTGGTTCTTATTAAACATTTTCCAAATTAGGAAAATGAAGAACAGCGGTAAAGTGGACTAGCCCAGGATCATTTAGGAAGCCTATGTGTGAGGCAGTAGTAGAACCCATATTTTTTTTAGCAAGTCCAGTTTTGTTGGAGCCAGATTATGAAGAAATTTGTATTTTAAAGTTATTAATGAGCTACTAAAAGTTCTTGAGGAGGGAGTAATATGTTTAGACCTGTGCTTTGGGAATATCATTTTGTTGAGTATATGGAGAATTAAGGGAGAGACTGGAAGCAGGGAGAATAATTAGGAAGTTATTCTAGTAATCTAAATAGAAGTGATGAAATTTTGAGCTAGGACAATGATTTTGTGAGAAAAAGAAAAGGGGACAGATTCAAGAAATGTACATGGGAAATATAGGTGGAAAAAGTGCTGGTTTCAGATTCAGAGGACCTGCTGTTTAAATTTCTCCTATATAAACTACCAGTATGACTGGATAAGTCCCCAACTTCTCTGGACTTCAGTTCTTTTATCTTTAAAATGAGAAAAGTGAATTAGATAGTTTTTGCATTCCCTTCTTGCTCTAGAGCTAAAATCCTATAAAATAAAGTAGTTGAATGGCCATGGTGGGAGTTTGGGTGAGGCAGGTAATAGATCCATGATGGAGAGAGAAGTTTTGAGAATGATTCCAACATTGCAAATCTGAGGATAGTAGTGCTGTACTTCACAATAGGGAAAAAATGAAATATCTCATTGGAAAAACAGTTGACCTGGAAAATAGATCCAGGAGAGATAATTTAAAAATTATTGGTCAGCCTAAAAGTCATGATCAAAAAAAAAGAATTTGGACATCATCTTTCAAGATATTATCAAGGAAAACTGTCCTAATAATACTCTACAACCAGAGGGTAAAATAGAAATGGAAAGAATCTAATCACCTTCTGAAAGAGATTCCAAAATGAAAATTCCCAGCCAAATCTCAGAACTCCCAGGTCAAGGAAAAAAATATTGCAAGAGCTCAAACAATTCAAGTTTAATGGAGCCATAGTCAGGATAACGCAAGATTTAGCAGCTTCTATATTAAAGGACCAGAGGGCTTGGAATATGATATTCTTGAGAACAATGGAGCTAAGACTGCAACTAAGAATCACCTACCCAGCAAAAGTGAGTGTAATTCTTCAGAGAACAAGGTGGAAATTCAGTGAAATAGATAATTTTCAAGCATTTGTGATGAGAAGACCAGAGCTGAGTAGAAAATGTGATTTTCAAATACATAACTGTTAAGAATCATAAGGAAATAATCAGGAAAGTGATATCATAAGGGATTTTATAAGGTTTTTCTGTTTACATTTCTATGGGCAGATGATATTGTAACTCAGAACTTTATCATTATCATGGCAGTTTGAAGAAGTACATATATAGAGAGGGCATAGGTGTGAGTTTAATATATAAAAAAAATGAAATTAAGGGGAGAAAGGAATGTACTGGGAGAAAAAGGGTTAGGGAAGAGTGTAATGGTGTGAATTATCTGCTATAAAAAAGAGACATTGGAGGGGAAGAGAGGGAGGAGAGGGTTAGTGAGTGAACCTTGCTCTCATCAGAATTGGCTCAAAGAGAAAATACCATACATACCCAATAAGGGTATAGAAATGTCTTACCTTGCAGGAAAATAGGAAGGGAATGGAATACAGGAAGAGGGGGAGGGTGATCAAAAAGAGAGCATATTTGAGGAGGGATAGAGTGAAAGGAGAGAGAAAATAGAATAAATGGGGGGAATAAGTTAGCAAAGTAAGTGTAATAAGAATTTTACAGCAAATTTCTCTGATAAGGACTCATTTCTCAAACAGAGGTAACTGAGTTAAATTTATTTTAAAAAAAAGCCATGCTTCAATTGATAAATGATCAAAAAATAGGATCTATGTTCAAAGGGCTATAAATTCATGTATTACCTTTGATCTAACAATACCACTACTTAGGCATGATTACCAAGAGAGATTTTTTTAAAAAGAATTTATATGTACAAAAATACTTATAGCAACTCTCAGGACAAAAAAAAATAAGATATTGAGAAGATGCTCATCAATTGGGGAATGGCTGAATAAATTGTGATTAGGATGGAATATTATTGTTGTATGGGAAATCATGAGCAGGATGCTCTCAAAAAAACTTTGAAAGTTCTATATGAACTCAAGTGAAGTGAAATGTACAGTGTATAAAGTAATAGCAATGTTCTGAGATGACCAACTATAAAAGACTTTGCTATTAGCAGTACAATGATTGATGACTACTTTGAAAAACTTATGATGAAAAATCCTATTTATACCTAGAAAAGAGATTGTATATCTGAATACAGATTGAAACATACTCTCTTTTTTTAAAAAAAATTTTTTTTCTTAAGGTGGTTTTTTTTTTAGAGTGATATATTTTCTTTCACAACATGATTTTATGAAAATGTTTTGTATAACTTCACATGTAGTTTCTTAATGGGAGCTGGGGTGGGAATAAGGGAGAGAATCTGGAATTCAAAATTTTAAAAAGAATGTAAAGAAATTATTTTAAATGTAACTGGGGAAAATTTAATTAAATAAATTCTTTTTTAAAAATAAAAAGGATGGATTTATTGAAAGATCAAGCAGTTAATGAGAATGGATGTCAGGGGATAAGGATCACCTCTATTAGAGATTAGGGCAAAGAAAGAATGAGAGTTGTTCTCAAGGGATTATAGGATCATAAATTAGCATCAGTTCATATAAGTCTTTCCATGCTTTTCTGAAGTCAGCCTGCTCATCATTTCTTATATAACAATAATATTTCATTACCTTCATGTACCAAAGCTTATTCAACTATTCCCCAACTGATGGGCATCCACTCAAATATTTATTAACCTCTGAGCTGATTTTTTTATTACAGCTATTCTAAATCTTTCTTTTGTAATATGCACTTAAATATCCCACTTACTTAAATTTTTCCTTCCTTATAAGATGTAACCTCTTTATGCCTAAATATCTTGAACTGTTTTCTGCTATGGAAATAGGTATATCTATAGATTAAAAAAAAAATACTTTTAGGTTGATAAAATCCAGGCTTGTGATTTGATTGATTTAAGGAGTTTTCTCAAAAGTAAGTTCCTTTTTCCAAGGCAGATGACTACCTAGATACTCTGTACTTTATAATTTTAGGAAGTTGTCTAGGGCACTGAAAGATTGTTACTTGTCTAAAGTCAAAAGGCCAGTGTTTGTCAAATGTTAGACTTAAACACAGAAACATAGATCATTCTAAGAGGCTAACTCCCTATAACTAGGATGTATCTTTTATAGTTGCTATATTTTACTTAGTTTCTATTGCCCTTATCATTTTTAAATCCTGGAGCCGATGAGATGGTATTTCACATAGTTAAAATGTGGGATGCTATCTCATCATTTTCTGGAATATAAGAGCTGCAGCCATGCTATCAGACAAATTTCAAAAACAAAAACAGCAATGTAAATAAAGATACACAGGGAAATTATATAAATCAGAAAGAAAGCATAGATAACAAACTAATATCAGTCTTTCAAATATAAGTTTTGGAACACATAAATATGAGGGATAGAAATTTATGAAGAAAAACTGAGTCCTAAGAAGATAAAGAGAGCAAAGCAATAATAGTAGGAAATTTCTCTTTTTTATGAGGCAAATTTAGTTCTAATACCTAAACCAATGAGAAGATAAAGCAAGACACTGTAGACCAATGTACAATTAATAAGTATTTTTTTGTTTTAGAAAAATTTTATAATAGCCTTCAAAGTATTTTTACATATGTTACCTCATTTTATGCCTTGAAATAACCCTAGGAGATGGATGCTATATTAAGGGAGTATAAGCTTATCCAAGTTATCTTTGTTTATTCTTGTAGAGATCTATATTATATTAAGCATCACTTTTAAGGATACCCAGGTATCCTTAGCCTGTTTTCTTTGTCCCACTTATACCCCAGTGAGCTTTAGTTAGTAGCCATAGGTGTTTGAACTAACAAATTTTACCTGCTTCAGTGTTTTCTAGTCTAGATTCTAATTCTTTTATCCCCTGTTATTATGTCTGTGAAGATGAGATTTTGCTTCTAAGAACTTTGTAACTGAACTTGCTGTTCTTCATTCTGAGGAATATAAGTGACTTAGTATTGCTTATTGTGGAATATATACCTGTATTTACCCATTTTTATTCATTTATATTAGTAAGTTAGACCTTTATTCCCTTGTTAAGATCTCTGTGTACTAGAAAATTTTTCTCTTAAGAAATCTTGAGTTAGCATTTTAGAAGCATATGGAGAAAACCTACCAACACCTCTTTAAAATTTCACTTGAGAGAATAACTCAAGATCATTCTCACACCTACCAGATATTTTGGGAAGTCAGAACTTGAGATTTGATGTGTGTAGTTTAAGTGTTAATTGTCCATTGATTTTTTTTTTCCCTGCTGAGAAAGTTCAGTTGAGAAAACCTCCTTTTTTCCTCAATAATAATTTTAAAGTTAAAAATTCCATTTTGGCCCAGATGGTCCTATAGCATCTGGCATCATAGGTAGGACCCTTCATGTCCCTATTGTTAGTTAACCTTATAATCAGGAAACTTACTAGGCCCATACTCTTGTCTCCCTCAGTTTCTACTCTCAAACACCCCAAAACATAGATCTGGAAGGTGGAAGTAAAACGTAAAACCTTGCTCCCCATAGTTAGTGTCCTGGAAGCTCCTAATCTCCACTTCTTCAAAGGAGGAATTATTTCTAACATACATGAGATGGATGTGGCCTTACCTATACAAAAATGGAAATCTGGGAAGCCATTTTTGTAGCTGCTATAGCACCCCCATCTGAAGTATTGCCACATTATCACCCAGATACAGATTTGGTGGTCCACTGCATCTGACTTCTCTCTCCAGCCAGTTAGAAAGAATGTCTTTTAACAGATCTCTTCTAGATGTGTTAGTGTCCTTTTTTCTTCTTTACTGGAAGTGGGGGAGTTACCACCCAATTCTATTTATTTGGAGAGGCATTTGTAGCTAAATAATATAGGAGAAACTAATCAAGTAGCTTTTTTAAGTTTCCTGAACCTCGGAGAAGCCTTTTTTGAAATGCTTTAAATAAATGATCTAATTTACCTTAGAATCAGATTCCTTTATAAGGACTCAGCTAGTCATTACATATAGCTTATTTATAATAATAACAATAACATTTATGTAGTACTTAACTTAAGGTTTATGTCTTTTAGACCTAATTTGAATCATCTTGCTGGCATGGCTCTTTGCATTCTAAAATCTTTTAGTACCTGATGTCTGGTGATTTCCAGTAGTTCTGATCTCATCCCAACATATTGGAGAAAACAAAGTCAGAAGAAAAAAAAAATTTAGTTTGACTTTTTAAGTAGTTAGTTTCCTTATCATTAAACAGCTCAATTTTTTTTTTTCTTTTTTAACAGCACTTAATACTTTGTGTGGATTTGACCTTTGGAGAGAATAGAGAATATTTCTTGTTACCACTTTAAAATCTAGTATTCATTCTTAATATGTAAAATACCAATACTGTAATATATAATATAGTGCATAATATGGTAGATACTTTTTCATATTGGTTTTGGGATTAGAAGTTGTAAACTTTTAAAATAATTAGGAAAATCATGCTTAGCACAGTTTCTTTTAATCACTTGTAACTTAAGCCTTAAGAAACTGAAATTTAAAAGTAATTTTTAATAGTCAGACCATTATTTTTTGTTTCTTACTGTAAGCTTTCCACCTAAGTAGTTCAATTTGCTCAAAATAATTAACATTATTTAGTAAAATTACAAGGTGGTTTTTTTTTGGGGGGGGCAGTTAATTGAAATTAAAGATCATTATTTTAAAAAGCCTTTATTAGTTGCTGTATATTTTAATTACTTATTGGGTCTCTTTTTCTTTATTGTTTACTGGGAGATCTGTAATCCACCCAAATTTCCTGAGTTAGTCATTTGGGTATTGTTAGAATAACGATTTTTATCAGATCAGGAAACTGTTAAATTATGTGTTAAAGTACAACAGATATTAAACCTGCATTTTATAATAGTATGGGAGAGTTTTCTTTAGATTTTTTTCTCCCCTACATCTAGGTAATATCTAACCTATTCCCTTAGAATAAGAGTCATTTCCATAAAAAGTTAAGTTTTATATGATTGAAGAGAGGGAAAAAAAAGTTGTCCAAATAATATTCATCACTAATTGTAGTTCTGTGTAGTATATTATTTAATAAAGAACTCTGTAAGAAGGAATTACTTATTCACATAGGAAAAAAGGTTTAGTGCATATCCTTTTATGTATAAATCTAGGGTATATATAAGCTAACGTTTTCCAAATTAAATTCAGGTGTTGTGTGTTTTCAGTTTTATCTGGATATTGTCGGTCCTTCTTATACAGATTGACCAGTTACATAACATATGAATATAAAATAGGAGGTTTCATAGTCATCATAGGAAAATATAATTGATTACACAAACTGGGAAATGCATCTTTTTTTAAACATCACTAAGTGGATAGCAGTATGTACAACATATACTTGCAAGTATCCTGTCATGTATGTGTGCCTTCATTTCACTTACTGTTTTGCAGAGGACCTGAAAAACTCATCCTTTTTCAAACTTGGTTAAAATTTCAAACTCTTATAAGCTACTCTTTCCCTTTCCTTTTTTCCCTCATCTGATGGCATTCATGTTACTGCTGGATGTAGAAGAATAAATATTTGCCCAAACTGTTTTAAAAAATAAAACACCCCCACTTTTCCTCAATGTCCTCCTATCAAGATATGTCTTCTAAAATGGTTTGAACCACTGACCTAGTTCAGTACCCTACTTCCACATTAAAGTTGGCCTATTTCATCACAAGGAGATGAAATCTTATCCTTGCAATTAAAATCTCCAGAGAAATAGATTCTACAACCTTCCTTGGCTTTCACAGCTCATCGATAAAGTATTTTGACTTCAGCTTGTATCCTTTATTTATTGTAACAAAGTAAGGCCAGAAATAAGATTGTATGTCACTATCTTAAAATGCTTTTTTGAGTCCCATATTCCTTATTTGTAAAGTGAAAGATTTGGACAAGGAGATATCTGTTATGTTTCCTTGATTAGCTCTAAGAGATTATAATGTGTTAAAAAAAATGGGGTTTTTTTTTTGTATAATTTTGCCATTAATCAGTGAGCACTTAGGGATATTGTTGGGAGGTGATTGCTGGATTGGAATTTCACTTTGAGCAGAAAGAGCACACGAATATATACCATACACCATAGGCAATGTGGATGATGATTTTATTATGTCACCATATAGACAGCACAGAAAAACTGGAAAGTTTTAAATCTGCAGACAGTTAATAAATGTCCCCTAAGCTGGCAAGTTTGGCCAATCTTGTAGGGAATTAGTTAGAAGAGGTCCTTTCAGGCAGATAGCAGGGAATCTAAGAGACTTAGGGAGCTAGAACAGGAAATTAATATGCAAGAATGGGAACCCAGCTCAGGTCATTTGGAAACTGAGATACAGGGACAGTTATCCAATAAACTGGCACACTGGATCACCAAGGTCAGAGTAGGACCAGAGTATTATTGAACTGGAGCTATTTATTGAAAAGTTTTTTAGCTAGGCATTAAACATATATTAAATGCTTACTATGTTCCAAGCACTATGCTTACTGGCCTCAAGGAATTTACAACATGTATGTAAATTAATACAGATTAATGCAAGGTAAATAGAACTTAAGGAATGGAATGTTCAGTTGTATCCAACTTTTCATCTCCCTGTTTGGAGTTTTCTTGGCAAAGACTCTGGAGTGGTCTGCTATTTCCTTCTCTAGCTCACTTTACAAGTGAAGAAACTGAGGCAAACAGGGTGAAGTGGCTTGTCCACCTAGGAAGAGGAGCCTTCCTGACATAAGGCCAATTCTCTATTTACTGTGCCACCTAGCTGCCTTCAAGAATAGAATAGCTGCTACTCTATTTGTGTGACATTGCACAAATCATTTTACTTCTCTGGGTCTCTGTTCTCAGTAGTTTAAAAAAAAATGTTGAATGGAATGCTGACATCCCACAGCTAGGTTGGGCAAATTCAGACAATTAAAAACATTTTTTTTTTCTTTTTAAATTTTGAACTTAAATGCCAAAAGAAGAGTACTTCCATTTACATAGCAAAACACAAAAAGGAGATTGTACATGAAACCATGAATGCCCATTTTGTAACTTTTTTTTTTTTTAAGCAAGCTATAAATTGCACACTTTCTCTGATATTAGTCTAGTACAAGATAGGGCAAGAAGATACTTAGATTCAAGGAGACAATCAGTAGAGGTCTACTGAACTTTCAAAATTGTCTTTTTTGTTTCTGCTTTCTTTTGAATTTTCTTTGCTTTTCTCCATTTTAGAAGAAATGCTTCAATGGCCATCTTTTAAAAATGTATTTGTATTCCCACAAATTTGTATTCTCCAACCCTCAACTTCCATTAAAAACTTGAGAGAAAAGAGGAAAAAAGAACATTTTAAAAAATTAGCAAAGCAATTACAAACCAATACACACAGTGACCATGTCCAAAAAATGTCTCCTCCTGATCTTCTTTACACTTTGACTGATTAGGGCTGGGATTGGTTCCAGAGTGTGAGATGAAGCTAACTTAAGCAGTTTATGATGCAACTTAATTAGGCATATTTACCGGAGTTAGAGTTTATTGGCATTCTTTATTAGTACTCAGAGTTGAACCTATGTTTTCTTGCATTTTTAATATAGTATAATTTGTTAGTTGAAAATTGTTTAAGTGGTTCTATTTTACTCCTTGATATATAAATAAAATAAGGGACCTTTTCGGGATCTTAAGAGTCATTTTCATTCTCTTCATCATCAACAAGCATTCATGAAATGTTTACTGTATGCCAGGCATTTGGGATACAAATACAGAAAGAAACATAGCCCTTACCCTCAAGAAACTTATATGCTAATGGGGGAAAGCAATAAATTAAAAAGGAAACTGAAAAGGGGGAAGGCAGCCTGGTGAGAAATGAATCCATAGTTGGCCTGGGCAACCTCTTAGAATGGCAGAGCCACCCATTCAGACAGAGGAGCTGGAAGAACAGAAGGTACCTCCATGTCATGAATTGCAGGACTGGCATGATGTGACAGTTGAAGGCATTTCTGGGGAATGGTAGACAAATCAGTAGTATAACCTGGTGAGAAATAAAGACATCAAGATATAATTAGAATATGTATCCTCCCCCCCCTTTCTTTTGTTTAGAGTGAAAATAGGCCTCATTTAAGGTTTGCATACATACATAATATTATTTGATCCTAATAATGTGGGCATGATTATTGTCATCTACATTTTCAGATGAGGAAAATGAGGGTTCTACATATTGTGGTTTGCTCGTGCTTACACAGCAAGTACCTGAGACAGAATGTGAATCTAGACCCTCTTGACTTCAAATTTAACACTCTGTCATTCACTATGTAAGAATATCCCCCAAATTGTTTTCTTTTTAATAGTATTTTACTTTTCCAAATACATGCAAAGGTAGTTTTCAGTATTCAGTGTTTGATTTTTTTTTTAAGCAAAAAAAGAAAGTTTATGAAGGGATAGTGTTTATTTGGAAGAACAGAGAAAAATTATAGTTTTAAACAGTTTTTAAAAGCTTTACACTGTTATCTCTGCTTAAGGCACAAGCAAATGGCATGACTCCCTTTTTTATTCTGAGTTACTTAAAGCAGTAACTATTTAGGTTGGTTTTTTTGCCCAGGACACACATTTCTGGGTAGGCTTTACTTTTCTCAGTCTTTGCTCTTTATATAGAAGTCAGTCCATATTTTGTTACTGTTTTTTCACATTCTATAGCACATCTTATAGTCACACAGTTGACCTAGAGATGCAAGGAATATTTTTTTTTAATTTTTTTATAAAGCTTTTTATTTACAAAACATATGAGCGATTTTTCTACATTGACCTTTGCAAAAACTTTTTTTTCCCAAGCTTTTCCCCTCCTTCCCCCCACCCCTAGATGACAGGTAATCGAATACATGCTAAATAGGATAAATTATATGACAAATACAATACATGTATACATATCTATATAGTTATCTTACTGCACAAGAAACATCAGATCTAGAAAGAGAAGAAGAAAAAACAACCTAAGAAGGAAAACAAAATGCATGGAAATATTCACAGAAAGCGTTAAAATGCTGTGTTGTGGTTCACACTCAGTTCCCACAGGCCTCTCTCTGGATGTATATGACTTATCTTCATCGCTGAACAATAGGAACTGGTTTGAATCACATCATTGTTGAAGAAAACCATGTCCATCAAAATTGATCATCGTATAGTCTTGTTGCTGTGTATAATGTTCTCCTGGTTCTGCTGATTTCACTCAGGAGATGCAGTGAATATACCATCCTGTTATACTAAAGTTTTTTATACTATTATATGTAGTAGTTTGTTGACTGTTAAAAAAGCTGCTGCTTCAGCTAAGCAAAATGCAGCTATAAAGACTCTTCCAGCAAGGTGTCTCCTAGGGTTATGTCAGGATCATACAAGAGTCCTCAATATGGAATTTGATATCAAATGAAATAATATATGTGAAGCACTTTAAACTTTGAAGTGCTACATAAAATTAGTTCTTATGTATGTGATAACAGAAATAATGTTGTTGTCCATCTATCTTTTATTTAAAATCAAATGAGACCTAAAACAATAATATACATGCTTAACTCTGTTCAGTGTAGTCTGAATGGATGAAAGTTGTTTTGTGGATAGTATAATACTCCAAATGCTCCTGTTTGCAGATGACATTGTGTTGATAGCATCAAACCAGAAAATATTTCAGAGCTTTCTACATGAGACCAGTAGTCACTCAAAAAGGGTTCATTTTAATTCACATAGAAAAAATCAAGTGGATGAAGAATATTTTGTAACATTATGATATGTAGGATGATGGACCATCCATTACAGACATCTAGAGGAAGCCTGCAGATGAACAGTAACTGGACCCAGAATTGAAGAGGACAAAGAGTGGACTAGATTGGAATTGAGAAATTTTGCCTTCTTTGAACCCATGTCTCTTTTAAGACTAACATTTTTTCTCATTATACCATATGACTGCAAATCATGGAATATTACAATATCTGTAAAGTATCACAATTGTAGGTCACACAAAGGGCAGAAGAGAGATGCATAGTGTGAATAAATACTTTGCAAGAAATTATCAGCAACCAATTACATTATTTAGGGTTATAAGTTATCAGAGATAAATGACCAAAAAGAAAAATGGGTTCATTCTTAAAGTGTAAAAGATGAATAACTTGTGTATCTATATAATTTCCAGAGACATTTTGAAGGGATCCTTGTGAAAGAATCATGGGAGGACGTAAGGTCAAAAACTCACTGAAGAATTGAAAAAGAGTGATATGTAGTCCTTAACCAAAGAAAATTGCAATCTATTTAGGATTATAAGATGAATATATGTATGAAAATATTAGTAAAGAATACAAAATCAAGTGCTATGAGAAGGGAAATCTTGAGAGAGGAAATGACTTACTGAGGATCACACAAATTAATTAGTGTCAGTAGTATCCAGAACCCAGGAATTTTGGCTTCCAGTCCCAGGATTCTTTTCCAGTGGGGAGCTATTATCATTATTATTATTTTTTCTTTAACTAGGGAAGGCTTCATAGAGGAAATGGGAACTAAAACTGAGTCTAGAAGAAAGGTAGAATTTGTATACTATAGGAGAAGAGAAGAATGGAGGCTGGAGATGGAGAGAAGGCAACATACCATACTTTCCCTTTCTTTTTAACTCTTAAAATAAAACAGAATCAATAGCATGGAGGTAAGACTGCATATTGTGCATTTCTGGGACATTGCGGAGGCAGATATAATTAGAGGGTACATGTTGAGAAGTAATGGAAAGTAAAGATAAAAATACATATACATATATCGTAGGGCAAGATTATAAAGGTCCTTGAAAGTAAAGTTACTCATGGTAGATCAGGCTTTTGAGGTGGAAGGTGACGTGATGAAATAATATTTAAGGAAAATTATTTTTGACAATTGTAAATAATTGATTGGAAATAGGAACTTGTTGAAAGGCTATTTATAGTAATCCAGATATGAACTGATGAGGATCTGTATCAATATAATAATATATGTGAAAATGAAGAGGAAGAGACAAAGGAGAGATATTTTGAAGGGAAAAAACCCTATTATCAATAGATCTTTGCTGAGGACTTTTCTTCATGTTCCACTAAAAAAAAAATTGAGACCATTTGCTTTATTTTATCATCCCCTTTACTATAGTCTTTAATGAAGTGGGTATTTGTCTGTCTCACCCCATCACCTCTTTTCTAGGAGACTGCAAAATTGCTTTGTTACAGAATTTTAAGAGACGAAGTCTGAAAGAAAAAAAAATTGATAGGCTAGCTTGTCATTTCCATTTTTTTCTCTAATCTTCAATCTTTCTCTATTAGTTCCCTCTCTTCTGCTTATAAACACAATCACATCTTAAAACAAAACAAAAAAAGCTCTTGCTAGTTTCTACCATGTTCACTAAAGTTCTTTGTTCCTCTCCTCTGCATCCTGGCTTCCAGCCTCATCACTAAACTGAAACTGCTCCCTCCAAAGTTAACAGTGATTCTTAATTCCCAATCTAATGACCTCTTTTTGATATTCTCTCATTTGTTCCTTTGATTTTCTGATATTCCCTTCCCAGTTTCTTGCTGGATCTTCATGTCCTTTTTAATAATGTCCTTTTTAATAACTGTGTTTCCCTTAAGGTTCTGTCCTATGCCCTCTCTATATATGTTTTCTTGGAAACCTCATCAGTTCCATGGAGTCATTTGTCTCTATTCAGCTGATTCCTAGATCTTAGACTTGTTTCTTTTGAGCTCTAACTCTGCATCACCACTTGCCTTTTAGGCAATTTGAATTGGATGTCCCTTAGACATGTCCAAAACAGAACTTATTATTTCTACATCGTTCCCTCCACCCTTCCGTCTTCTCAACTTCCCTATTACTGCTAAAGATACTTCTATCCACCCACCCAATCTTGAAACTCTTGGGTCATCCTCAGCTCTTCCTTCACTCATCCCACATATCGAATCAGTTGCTAAACATCTTTCATAAGCTTCCTCTTCTCTCCACTTACATAGAAACTAATTTAGGCCCTCATCATTTATTCACCTACATTTTCAGCTAAGTAGCCTTCTCCTGGTTTTTTTCACCTTCTCTCCAGTCTGACCCCCAATCTACTGCTAAATGACTACCTATAGTATTTGCAGTTCATATGTAATAACTATAGTCCCTGTTACCTTTAGGATCAATTATGAAATATTTTGGAATTGAAAACTCTTCAAAACCAGATTTCTTTCTCTCTTTCCAATCACCTTACATTCCTGTATCATCTGAAATTCTTTTCTTCCTCCTCTCCACCTCCTGATATCCCTAAAATCCCTGCTAAAATCCTACCTTATATAGGCAACCTTTCAATTTGTCAATACTAGTGACTTCCCTCTTTAGATTATCTCAGATCTGTCCTGTATATGTCTTGTTGTTGTATTGTTTCTCCCATTAGGCTGAGCTCCTTGAGATCTGGAACTCTTTAGGTCTTAGTTTTATTGTTGCTTAGCAGGTTATTTTCAGTCTACCTTATTTATGTTCTGTTTTATATGTGTTTACTCTTTCCCGTGAGAATCTCAGCCCTTGGGAACATTTTCCTTTTTCTTTCCATCCTTGGCCCTTAGTTCAGTACCTATCATGTAGCAGAATATTTAATAAATGCCTATTAATCATGTGATTGATAACTGATTTTATATGAAAGATGATGTGGAGAATAATTATGTCACTAGCAAAGACAGGGAAGTTGGAAAAGAGAGCTGGTTTGGGCAATATTTTATTTGAGTGACAAGATAACCTAAGTAGAAATCCCATGTAGGTTATTTTTGACACAAGACTATATCCTGGTTGAGAGACTAGGACTATCAATATTTGCTAAGGTAATTTATTTGCTGACCTATGTATTTAGTTTTCTCATTCCATTATGAGGAATTGGAACATATATAACATTTATTCTATTTGGAATATTTCCCTCTCAGCCAATCTGTTTTTTTTTTTTTTTCCCTTTTTCAAAACCCTGAATCAGAAAATTCACCTTTTCTTTTCTTTTTTAAAAAAATAATAATAGCTTTTTATTTTCCAAAATACATGTAAAGATAGTTTTCAGCATTCACCCTTGAAAAGCAAAACCTTATGTTCCAAATTTTTCTTCCTTCCTCCAAGGATCAATCTCCCCTTCCCCTAGATAGTAAGTAGTCCAGTATAGGTTAAACATGTGCAATTCTTTTTTTTTTTAATTAAAGCTTTTTATTTTCAAAACATATTGCACAGATAATTTTTCAACATTGATCCTTGGGTACTTGTGTTCCAAATTTCCCGCTCCTTCCCCCCCACCCCCTCTCCTAGATGGCAAGCAATCCAATGTGTGTTTACATGTTAAAATATGTTAAATCCAATATATATAACATAATTATACAATTATCTTGCTGCACAAGAAAAATCAGATCAAAAAAGAAAGAAAACGAATAAGAAAACAAAATGCAAGCAAATGACAACAGAAAGTGAGAATGTCATGTGATCCACACTCAGTTCCCAGTCCTCTCTTTCTGGGTGTAGATGGCTCTCTTCATCACAAGATCATTGGAACTGACCTCAATCATCTCCTTGTTGGAAAGAGCCATGTTCATCAGAATTGATCATCATAGAATATTGATTTTGCTGTGTGCAGTGATCTCCTGGTTCTGCTCATTTCATTCAGCATCAGTTCATGTAAGTCTCTCCAGACCTCTCTGAAATCATCTTGATGATCATTTCTTATAGAACAATACTATTCCATAACATTCATGTATCATGACTTATTCAGCCCTTTTCCAACTGATGGGCATCCACTGAGTTTCCAGTTTCTAGCTACTACAAAAAAGGCTGCCACAAACATTTTGTGTGCAATTCTTCTAACCATATTTCCACATCATGCTGCACAAGAAAAATCAGGTCAAAAGGAAGAAAAAACAAACAAGCAAACAATCACCACAACAAAAAGGTGAAAATATTATATTGTGATCCACATTCATCCCCCATAGTCCTCTGTCTGGATTCAGATGGCTCTCTCTACATCACAGTCTATTGAAATTGGCCTGAATCACCTCATTGTTGAAAGAGCCAACTTCAACAGTTGATCATCACATAATCATCTTGTAGCTGTGTACAGTGTTCTCCTGGTTCTACTCACTTTGTTTATCGTAAGTTCATGTAAATCTTTTCAGGCTTTTGTGAAATCAACCTGCTGATTGTTTTTTATAGAAGAATAATATTCCATGACATTCATATACCATCACTTAGCTATTCTCCAACTGAAGGGCATCTACTCAGTTTCCACTTTCTTGCCCCTACAAAAAGGGCTGCCACAAACATCTTTGCACTTGGGTCCCTTTTCTTCCTTTAAGAAATCTTTGGGATACAGATCCAGTGCTGGATCAGAGGGTATGCAGTTTGATAGTCCTTTGGGTATAGTTCCAAATTGCTTTCAGATAGTTGGATCAGTTCACAATTCTACCCACAGTGTACTAGTATCCCAGTTTTTTCATACCTGATGAAGATAAAGTAGGTTTTTTGAATTGTTGTTTATATCTTATCTTGAAATCTTTATGCCATAGTCATGGGCACATAATTAAATTATCTTTTCCTGTCATCTTAGCCCATATGAGAGGTGTGAAATGGTAGCTCAGAGTGTCTTAATTTACGTTTCTCTAATCAGTAGTGATTTAGAGCATTTTTTCATATGACTAGAAATGGCTTTAATTTCTTAATCTGAAAATTGACCTTTCTTAGAAAACTTTTCCTGATTTAATTTCACTTTAATCAGTTTTTTGATACATTTTCTCTGTGAAACGTATTTTATATGCAGTATATTAATGTGTATTTTTTATAATTATGATTTTATGCAAAATAACTTGTTTTTCTCTGCTTCATCATTTTTTTTTTTTTTTTGAGGAAATTGCCATGTGACTTGCCCAGGGTTACACATCTAGGAAATGTTAAGTGTCTGAGACCAGATTTGAACTCAGGTCCTCCTGATTTCAGGGCTGGTGCTCTATTTCACTGCGTCACTTAGCTGCCCCGTTCATCAAATCTTATACGTCTTTCAAGGATAAGCTACATGAAGTTTTTTCCTAATTCTTTCCAACCAAGGTTGCATTTTTTGCCTTTTATCATTTTTGAAATGGAACACAGAGATTTAAAAATTTTCCATTTCTCTTATTAGTGGTGATTATTGAAAACTATTTGAATTAACATGTATTTTAAAATTTTGAATAATTCTTGGAGTACTTAACATAGAAGTGACAACCCCATATTTTAAATACTTAGAGCCTAGTTAAGGACTTTTCCTCATTCTTTTTGGGTAATTGAAACTGAGCCTTGGCAACTTTATGTTTTATAGATTATTTGATACTTAGCTGGGCAATGGTATATCACACCCAATTGTACAGGGTGTTCCAAAAGTCTTAGTGTGGCTTTAAAGCATTAAAGCACTAGCTTCTGTAGCATATCTGAATGTGATCCCATTTAGAATGAGTTCAGTCAGAATGGGGTATAGCCTAAAACACACGGGACTCAGAGTCAAGAAAACTGAGTTCTAACTCTCTTTGGTTTTCATTAGCTTGTATGATCTTGGGAAAGTTACATCCTATATGGATGGTGAACTTTAAGATATCTTCCCTCTTGAAAGGGACCCACCTGTGCAAGAATGTTTGTGGCAGCCCTTTTTGTAGTGGCTAGAAACTGGAAACTGAAGGGATGGGATGCCCATCAATTGGAGAGTGGCTGAATAAATTATGGTATATGAATGTTATGGAATATTATTGCTCTGTAAGAAATGACCAGCAGGATGATTTCAGAGAGGCCTGGAGGGACTTGCATGAACTGATGCTGAGTGAAACGAGCAGAACCAGGAGATCATCATACACGGCAACAACAGTATTACATGATGATCAATTCTGATGGACATGGCTCTCTGCAACAAAGAATTGTCTCAAACCAGTTCCAATTGTTCACTGAAGAAAACCATATACACCCAGAGAGAGGGATATGAAATATGGACCACAACGTAACATTTTCATGATCTCTATTGACATTTGCTTGCATTGTGTTGCCTTTCTCTGATTCTTTTTTTTTCTTGTAGATAGGATTTTTCTTGCATAACTTCTCAAGCATTTCAACATTATTAATATGTAGTGGACTTCCTGCCATCTAGGGGAGGGGAGGGGACTGGGGGTAAAATTTGTAATGGAAAGCTCTGTAAAGATCAATGTTGGGAAACTACCCATATACATGTCATACAAATAAAAAGCTTTAAAAAAAAAAAAAAGATATCTTCCCTCTTTAAAAGCATTTGGATATTTGATAACAAGCCATGAAACTCTCTTGGTATACAATCTTATAATCTTGAAATTAGGAATTATTTAGAGATTGTACTTCCTAGTGAGAAATGGTGGAGAAAGAATGTGCTCATTATTTGTCTCAGACTCTTAAAATTGAATCATTTTATTTCTTAATCAACATAGCCAGCTGCCATGTGTTTATTATTATTATTATTATTATTCATTTGTTGCTTGATGAACTTGATGTGATTTTGCAGTTATGGAGGTAAAACAAATTTTTTTTTAATTGTTGTGTATATCTTAACTTGAAGTCCTTATGCCATAGGATATAAGAAGCATTCTAGGCAAGAGGAATGATGTGTGATCATAGTCATAGGTAGATTTCCAAGGACCACTTAATTATTGCAGAATAGTATTTTCTAAATAGCATTTATATAACACTCACTATGTGACAGACATTGTGCTCATTTACAAATTCTCATTTGATTCTCACAATACCTCTGGAGATAGGTACTGTTTTACAGTTGAGGAAACTAAAGGCAAAGAGGTGTTATTTAACTTACTCACAGTCATACAATTAGTTTATGTCTAAAATCAAATTTGAACTCATTATCTTGACTTTAGTCCAGTACTCTGTCCATTGTGCCCCTGGCCTCTTTAGATTTAAGTACTATATGAGGGAAATTTAATTCAATTTTGTTTAGTTTTAATGTGTTACTTGAGTTACAAAGTCAACTAAAAAAGCATATTTATGGAAATGATCCTGTCTTAGATTTTGCCCAATTGTCTCATTTTTAAATGAGTGATTTGAATCTGGTGATCCTGTTAGGCTTTTTTTAATGATTTCTTCCCCCTAAATGATGCTGTATTATGGTTCAGTTTTTTATAGTATAGTTCAAGTCTAGAGCAATATAAAAAATATGCTTTAGGTATGCAGTATAACACTCAATATTAAATCTTATTTCATTACTTATTAAAATCTTGTTTTGATTCTTTATATACTTATTTAATTTCATTATCAAAGTGACACACATGTGTATACATACACATTTACCCTTATAACTTCATTCATCTAAAATATTGAAGAATGCTTTGTTTTTATTTTATTTTATTTTTTGGGAGGCAATTGGGATGAAGTGACTTGCCCAGGGTCACACAGCTAGGAAGTGTTAAGTGTCTGAGATCATATTTGAACTCAGGTCCTCCTGACTTTAGGGCTGATGCTCTATCCACTGTGCCACCTAGCTGCCCCGAATGCTTTATTTTTAGCGACCTTTCTCACATCTTTTTTTCTTTTATTTCATTTTTTTCTCAATTACAGGTAAAAAATTTTTTTTAACATATTTTAAAAAATTTTGATTTCAAATTCTTTCCTTTTCAGATCCCCTTTTGAGAAGGTAGGCAAAATTATAGAATATACATACAAAATCATATAAAATATATTTCCATATTAGCCATGTTGTAAAGGCGGAAAAAAAAAAGCTAAAAAAGTATGTTTCAATCAGCATTCAGACTCTTAACAGTTCTCTCTCTGGAGGAAGACAGCATTTTTCTATCATTGTCTTAGAACATTGTATTGCTGAGACTAGCTAAATCATTGTTGATCATTGTAAAATATTGCTGTTGCTGTGTACAGTGTCCTCCTAGTTCTGCTTTCTTCACTTTGCATTACTTCATATAAATCTTAGGTTTTTCTAAAACCATCCTGTTCATAATTTCTTACAGCACAATAGTACTCCATCAAAATCATAATACAGTTTCTTCATCCATTCCCCAATTGATGGGCATCCCCTCAATTTCCAATTTTTTGCCACCACAAAAAAGCTGCTACAAATATTTTTGTATATATAGATCTTTTTGATACACAGATCTAGCATTGATTGATACTGCTGGATCAAAAGGTATGCATAGTTTTTAGTCCTTTGGGCGTAGTTTCAAATTGTTTTCTAGAACAGTTGGATCACTCTACAACTCTAACAGTTTATTAGTATCCCATTTTTTCACCTCTTCAACACTTATCATTTTCCTTTTCTCTCAATTAGCTAATATGATGGGTATGAAGTGGTACCTCAGAGTTGGTTTTTATTTGCATTTCTCTGACCTGTAGTGATTTAGAGCATTTTTTCTTATGACTTTATAGCTTTGATTTTGAAGAGTACTTTGAATATGTCCTTTAAAATCCTGTCTTGGAGATAAGAAAATTTAAAAAAGAAATTTATGAAATTTCAATCATAGATGAACTTATTATTAATAAGGGGCTAAGTAATGATCAGTGTGATTCTTTGACCAACATTGATACATCTTTCTGATTGATATTTGTTTTTTTCTATTGCAGGCTGCCTTAATATTTGTTCTTAAAAAGCTTAAGTTTCTAAAGACAAAAAAGATAGTATTTTGACTAAAACTATTCTTTCCTGATTGCAAACTTTATGCCCAAGAGGGCTCAGTAAACTGATGAAAATTAACCTTTTTTTTTCTTATCTAGAAATATCTACCATAATTACGGTATGCATATATATATATGCCATGTCATTATTTGGAATGTAAGGGAAGAAGAAACAGGGGGAAAAAAGTGAAACTTAAGTGATGTGAATTCTATGAGGAATTGCTACGTAGAATACAAGGATCTAGCCCTAGACTTTATCCTTCATTTTCCAGGTTAATTTGTCAGGGTACAAGTTTCTCCTTGAAACCAGTCCAAGGGACCTTGCCTTCAACCTGAAGGACTATTGTAACTTGTACTTTTCATTAAAATTCCCTGCTGCCTTTACACCATCTAAAAGCACTGGGCCTCCTAACCTTTCCTTGCTGCTTGGCTGATATGATTCCTTCAGTTCAGATATATATGGTTCATTCATCGCCTAATTACTTGTCACCTTTCTTCTCTACTGCTTACAGAAATTCTTTTCTAGAACCTACTTCACCCTTGCTTTCTGGTTCTAATCTATTTTCACATTCTCAAGATTACAGAATAAAGTTTGTCAAAGAAAAGAGTATGTACAAATTCAGCAACAGTACAGCAGAATAAGCTAATTAGAAGTGCATATAATATAGCCAACAATATGACACAAAACAACATTTATTAAACACTGCATACAAAGTACTGTGCTAGACCTAGGGAAATACCTAGGTATAATAGGTCATTGCACTAATAGGGTTTTTAAAGTTATAGAGGAAGAAAGTACTAATACAGATAATCAATAGCATTCAATATGACAAATATATTAGAAAATTAAAACACAAAATCCTAATTAAGAACTGAGAACATAAAAGAAAAGGAAATTGTGTATTAATTGTGTTTTCATCTTTAGTGGAAGCAGTGTGATACTGTGCAAAGAATAGTTTGGATGGATTTAAAGGAAAAGGGTTCAAATACCAGGTGAACTTGGACGAATCTTGCTTAGCCTCATTGGAATAAATAACCTTTAAGTTCCCTGCCATTTTTAAATTGACCTTGGTGTCTCTGCCATATTTGACATTTCTGATTTACTCTTTTTTCTGGATGATTTTATTTCCTTGGTTACCAAGACAACATACACCATAATTATTCTCTGTGATAGCTCCAACTATCTGTCTCCTTTGCTTGCCCCTGTTTTGACCCTGTAAACAGGACAAAGTAATTTTGAAAGAAATACAGTGATTTTGCTAAGAGGTAGGGTTTTCTTCAACTGTTCATTCTAATACCATATCAAATTTAAAATTTGAGATCTTTTAAAGTAATATATAGATTATACAGATGAAAAAATTCAGGGCTTGAAAAACCCAAATTCAAACCAACATATAAGGAGTATCATTTATCTAAATACTGTCATCAGTCTTGATTTCATGATAAGGGCTTTTTAGAGGAATAATTTTTAATTTTTTATGCCTTTTTTATTGACAGTGCCAAAGCTACTAGAAGATGGCAGAAGAGGTGGTGGTGGTAGCCAAATTTGATTATGTGGCCCAGCAAGAGCAAGAGCTTGACATCAAGAAGAATGAAAGGCTTTGGCTATTGGATGATTCCAAATCCTGGTGGAGAGTTCGAAATTCTATGAACAGAACTGGTTTTGTGCCTTCTAACTATGTTGAAAGGAAAAACAGTGCTAGGAAAGCTTCTATTGTAAAAAATCTAAAGGATACTTTAGGTAAGTGTTCAGTCACATCTAACTTTCAGACACCTGGGGTTTTTCTATCCAAAGAATGGAATGGTTTGCCATTTCCTTCTCCAGTTCATTTTACAAGTGAGGAAACTGAGGCAAACAGGATTAAGTGACTTTTCCAGGGTCACACAGGTAGAAACTGTCCGAGGCCAAATTTGGACTCAGGTCTTCCTGACTCCGGGCCTGGCACTCTATTCACCATGCCACCTAAGTAAGTGTTAGTAGGTGGCTATTAAGTATTTGCTGAAATTGATTTAAAAGTGGTATCATGCTGAAGCATGAGTTCATTAATGGTACCAGGATAATCAGGAAGGACCAGATAGTATTAGGAGTCAGTAGTATAGGAGAGGCTTTGTCAGTTAATACAGATTCATTGAGATAGCAGTTCAAGTTCAAAGACATAGTCTGCTACTCCATGCTACTTCATATAGTTTACTGCAGTTTTAAATAAAATGTTCCTAGAATTATAATGTTAAAAGTCAGTAAAAGGGATCCTAATAAATAGGATTATAGACTGCTTCTAGAGGATAGGGGAGCTGCACAGTTCAGTGGAAAGAGTACTTTGAGTCACAAAAGCTGGATTCACATCCTATTTCTGGTCCGTGCTGCATGATATTACTCCTGGCCATGTTACTTCACCTCCCTAAGTCTCAGGTTTTTTTTGTCTATAAAAGAAGGGACTGGACTGGGTGGCCGCTGACCTTATGACTTTTAGACCTATTATCCTGTAGTGTTTAATTGTCTGCCCCAGTCTTTAGTATTAGGTCAGTAAGGGCAATCTTAGGCCTGTAATTGTTGAACATAACCAGGCCAGAGAACTACAAATAGATCTTGTGTCTTAACTGAGCCCAAAACAAATGATATCTCATAAGGTTTAAGTGTAAAATTAGTATATTTGACATGAACTTAAGACATCTACTAGAGTAGGATTTAAGCTACTGATTTCCTACTTAGGAATCTCAACTTTTAAAAAGTATTTATCTCACATTTTTCCTGTAGTTTTGATTAAGGAATCATAGGTAGGCAGCCACAAATAATCAGCAATTTTTTCCTCCTGTTCATTTCCTTCTCTGGTCTTTTTTCCTCTGGATCCCTTTGTTGGTGCAAGAAAACAGAGGTCCTTGCTTTACTCTTCCCTTGGCTAAGTTGAGAGGAAGGAAATGTGGAGGGGTGAGGATTGACCTCTGTTCTTTGTCTTTTCCCTCTTGGCTGACAGGAAAGGAGTTGGGGAGGGACTGAATTTGATTGTTGGTATTCAGGAAAACATGCCATTACCTAATATTGTGCTTTGTACATATGCAGGAAAGAATGTTGAAAAATTTCTACTTGGAAAGATAATTTGGTAGTTAAAATAATTGGCTTGAATAAAATACTTTTTTGTTTTACTACTGACTAAAATTAGTTTTTATTGTTTTGAAGGAGGAGGTTGTTAGCCCACTTTGTCATTTTAATTAATAATAAAAAATATATGCTTTTGAACAAAGACAGTTGTAACATTTTCAAAACAGTAACGAAATTCGTCACATTTAGAGTTCGACACAATACACAAAACAAATAATTTCCAAGCATGAAATAAGCAACATTCCAAAGTGATTTTAAAATGCAGAGTATTAACAGATGACCACTGATCCTCAGGTGATATATTTGAAATAATTTTTGCTTGGATCGCCAAAATATGAATAATATATGAACAATTGTTCTTAGATGTTTAGATGATTTGTTCTTAGTCACTGGTAAATCCGGAATCAGAAACAGTAATCTCTTTTAAAACTCTGTATTCTCAATAAAATTGTATATATCCATGTTGATTTTAAGGACTTGGAAAAAGCAAGTCAACTTGATTTATCAGCCAGGGATATCAGTGTTTTGGTGAATATACAGGAAGGGTCATGGACATAAACAGCTGGTCTTGTTTTTCTAAAAATTACTAGAAGTTATTAGGAAAATATAATGAAAGTCCATTTGACATTTGGCAAAGGACATTTTTAAAATTAATGTGATGGGGAGCCCTAATTTTATAGTTTTTCAGAAAACAAGTTAGGTATCTTTATAAGGATTTGTTTATACAAAAAAAACCTTAATTACCATTTTCCTTACATTATTGATGTTTTGGCCATCTGTTTTAAATGATAGTTAATTAGTATGTGATTTATTTCTTTTTCACTTACATGGTCCTGCCTTTTAAAGGGAACTTAAAATGCTTTATGAAACCTATTTTATTATATAGCTGGAAATCTGATAAAAATCTGGCAATTTCATCCAGCAAACCATTTTCCTATACTTTAAAAAACTTTTGCACCCAGTCATTTGTTATAAATTCTCCAAAGTAATTAATGGATTAGGATTTTTTTTCTGATTATACTGCTTACTAAGAGTTAAATAGAAAAAGAAAGGAAAAATACCAAAAAGGATGGAGATAGGAAGGAAAAAATTCACTTTAGTAAATAAATATTAAATGTTTAAGCCACCTTTAAAAATTTTTTTTACATTTGAAAGAGTGTTTTTTGTGGCCAACATGACATACTTGTTAAACAAGTTCTTGTGAAGATCAAATGTTTTGGAATGGGAGAAGCCTCAGAAAAATTTTTTATTGTTTGGGTATGGGCCAAGTCACATGGATTGGGTGTGGGGAGTTTCAGTGTTCAAGAACAGACCAGGAAGCTCACTGAGAATTATCCAGAGCTGTACGACCAACTGAAAGAAAGAGAACACAGGATTTTGATCAAAATGGATTGGTTGAACATCATTAAAGACTTTTTCAGTAAGTTTAGCTATTTATTAACTCTTTAGAACTATTTCAGTATTTGTGTTTCTTTGAGCTACACTTTCGCCCTTTAAAGATATAAATGTTCCTTGGAAAGACTTGGCCTATTTATGTTTGTCATGGTTAAGGTTTTTCTTTTTTTTGTTATGGAATATTTGACTAATTATGTGGAATTCGAAAAAAAATTATGTCTGTCTTACATGAAGCTAGATTGCTTAAAGTTTTAGTGCAATTATTCTTTCTAAATTTCTAATTTAGGTACAGTATGCTCATTTTTTCTCTTAAAATAGCATTTAAAATAGAACTCAAACCTTAGTAAAGTACAGAAGTGACTAAGATTTATACAAATTGAATTTTGAGTTATTATCTTTGAGTTTTGAAATATTTAAGCAGTAATTTTTTTGTCTTAAATTTTGGAGGGAAAAAACCCATACAGATTAGTAGAAGCTAGATATTGGTTATTTAAAATTAACGCCATTACAATCTGTAACCAATAGAAGGTGATATTTTTGTGAGTATCTTAACATTATGGAAGAGTTGCTAAAACTCCTTACCAACTAAAATACTGGAAAAAAAAAATCTCATACTTTTAGGATTGTTCTTTGACATTATGTAATAAAATACTTAAATTTACTGACATAAAATATGAACTTAATCTCTCTGTGCTTTTTAAAAGTAGAGTTTTGTGATCAATTAGGTCTGATTTGATCTGCATATGTGTGGTTTTTTCATTTTTTATTTTTCTGTAAAACCTAGTCAGTTTCTCCTATACCAGAGGCATTTGAGGAAGCAGAGAAAAATGTTTCTCAGGAACTTTCTATTTATTCTCAGAAGCTAGATAAGCGGGGAGGAAGGAAAGGTGTCCTGCCTTTAACTCTCAATAACTTTCCAACTCTGAGCAAATAATTTTTTACTCTTTAAAATGGGGGTGACAATAACTGTTATATGTACTTCACGAAGTTTTTGTGAAGCTTAGATGAGACAATGTTTAGAAAATGCTTTAAATTGAATAGGTTAGGTATGTTTACTCTATGTAGTCCTAGATCACAGGATGGGATTTGATGGGTAGAAGTTTTGGGAAGGCAGATTTCATCCTTTAACCCTTAAAGCTGTGCATTTGTGAGAGATTTAATTGTTAATTAAGCATTTATTAAGTGCTTCCTGTGTGCCAGGCTATATGCTTTAGTAAGACAAGTGAAGTGTGCTAGTGAGACAGAAAAACAAAACAGTTCTTTTCCTCAAGGACCTTGCATTGTGTGGCAAAAAAAACAACCTACACAGAAAACTAAATGAAATTCAAAATATATATATAAAGGATATGTAAAATTATTTTAGAAGAAGGGCACCAGTATCTGGGGGCAGAGGAGGAAGGAATTTCAGGAAGTAGCATTTGAGCTTAGCACTGAGGGAAGTTAGGAATATCTTGGAAGAGATGTTCTGCATGGATTGAGAAGTTGGACTAGGTACTCTTGAAAACAGAATTTCTTTTTATATTTTAAAGAACCCTTGGGCCTTCTGGTGAAGTCTATTGATCCTTTCTCAGAGTAATGTTTTTAAGGGTATAAGATAAAATGAATAGGATTGCAAAGAAAGATAATTATATTGAAAGGTGTAAAAATAGGGGCAGCTAGGTGGTGCAGTGGATAGACTACCAGCCTTGAAGTCAGGAGGACCTGAGTTCAAATCTGGTCTCAGACACTTAACATTTCCTAGTTGTGTGACCCTGGGCAAATCACTTAACCTCAATTGCCTCAGCAAAAAAAAAAAAAATAATAATAATAATAAATTCACAGATTCTAGATTACCTGTTCTAAAACCCCTTAAAAAGGTAGCAACCATGCAAATTCAGAATGAAGAGAAAATCAAAGAGGAAAGAAAATATGATATGTAGCTAGTGGATCCATCATAGAAAAGCCTAAAGGGACTTTTTCCCAGAAATTTCTTAACCAGTTGTTTCTGGTTCTAGAGCCAGTGGGAGGGTGGATATTAGCTCTGTGGTTATCTCTGTGACCTTTACTTGATAACATCATGAAAAAGAATAGCCTTTAGGTATATACATTTCTGTCATTTCACATGTTATCCAGATATTTTAGCAGTCATTTTCTTTTTTTTAAAATGTCTTAAGTTTTTTTTATTATGGACTTAACTGAACATTTTCAAACACCACACTTTTGCTCATGTTCTGTTTTCTCCTTATTCTAGTAAATAAATGGCTATAATTGATTTATGCAGCATTTCTTAGTGGATTTTAACACAGGCAAGAATTATAATGGAATTTGATGATAAAACAAATGGCAAAAATTAGATATGGAGAAATAGTTGGTTGATTAAAAGATGAAAAGCAGGCTGACATATTAAGGACTATTTAGAGTAAAGAAGATGTTTAACTGCTTGGAAAGAGGGTTTAAAAAAAAAAAAACGATACATAGTTGACTTTTGTGGGAACCAAGTGTGAAACGAGAGTATCTAGTTATTTACTTATGGAGTGGCAACATGCTTCATACTCTGACATTTTAAAATTGAATGAATCTTTTTTTTGTTGTTTAATACCTCTTCCTCTCCCCAGTTTCTTTGCTATTTTCTGACTTGAGCCAGAAGGTAGTGAATAGAAATACCTTACAATTGTATAATGCTTAATTTCATATTTACTCTCATTTGAGATCAATGTGGTTGTGAATTTAAAGACCTGATGTGACTGTCGAATGCCACCATCACTGGCCAGTGGTCCACATCTGTGGCTGTAAAAAAGGCATCCTAACTGTTCTGACTCTGAAGCATGAAAATTAAAGTGATTAATAGTATGATTACTTATCTTTATTTCTACTTTTAATGATAAAATGAGCAACTACTGTTATTTTATTCTCTGAGATTTTGAGTTTGCTAGTATACTTCTTCCTTGTAATTTAGTATGTTTATTTTGAGTTTAGAGAGGATTTCTGAAATGCAGATAGAGTGGTAATAATTAGACTACTTTTGTAATCAGCACCTTTTTCTTCCAGAGTTGACTGATTTTTGACAGTTTCTGGTAAATTAAGATCTTTGTTTTCTTTTAAAATATTGGTGTTTAAAAGCAAACAAACACCCTCCCTTCCCTATGACATCAGAATCCTCCTTTGAGGCAGATTAGTGTATAATGAATAAGATTCAGGGCCTGGAGTTAGGAAGATCTGGATTCATAGATGGCCACAAATACTAGCTGTGTGACTCTGGGTCAATCATTTAACCTTTAATCATTTGCCTGTTTCCTCAGCTATAAAATAGAGATAATAATATACTCTATCTTGTAAATGAGATAATATTTGTAAAATACTTAGCTACATTTAATAGGCATTATGTAGATACTCACACTTTCCTTTTTTCCCCTCCCATCTTATAACAAATAATTGTAATTAATTAACAAAATAATTCACTGTGCTGGCTATACCTAGAAAATGTGTTATTCATTCTAAACCTATAGTTCTCCCACCTCTTTTCTAGGAGACAAGAGGTATACTTCATTAGTTATTGCATTGTTTATTGCTTTGACCAGAATTCTGAATTATGTTTTCTTCCATATTGTTATAGTTATATAAATTGATCTGCTTATTTTGTTCTGCATTTAGATCTTCCCAAGTTTCTTTAAATTCTTCATATTAGTAGTTTCTCATAGTAAAATAATATATCATTGTATTCACGTGTCATAATTTGTTTAGCTCTTCCTCCAATTAATGGACACCCAATTTAAAAAAAAAAAATGATCCATGACTATTTGGTTTGTATATTGATAGCTTTAGGTTTTAACTTTTTTTTCTTTCACATCTGTATGTACTGTTTTTAAGTCTTTTTGAAAAGAAAATATATTAAAGTTCAGGATACTGTATTACTTTATATAATCTTTCCAAATAATTATAATTACCAACAATTATATAATGCTTACTTTGTGTCCAGCAGTGTGCTAAGCACTTTACAATTATTTGGTCTTTATAACAACTCTTAGAGTTAACGTGCTATTATTATCCCCATTTTATAGGGGGGAAAATCCTGAGGCAAACAATCAAGTCGAATGACTGCTCAAGGTTATGTTGGTCATAAGCATCTGAAGCCAAATTTGAATTCAGGTTTTCCTGAATGTAGGCCTGGCTCTCTATCCATATTTCTGTCTGTGTAACTGCCATGTATTCTTTGAGGTCTGTGAACAGTGAAAAGAATAGATATATTGTGGGTGAGATAAATGATGTCATATCGCTAGTAGAATTTAAGCCCATGTCACTTATGCTCATTCCCAGAAAGATGTTCTACATTGAAATTTGAAGACTTTTGTGAACAATGATCAAATGGTAACTTTTTAGTAATCATTGCTTTTTTTTTTTCCCCATCTCTATTTTTATGTAAACAGGTATTGGAAAAGTGAAAAGGAAACCCAGCGTGCCAGATTCTGCATCTCCTGCTGATGACAGTTTTGTCGACCCTGGAGAACGCCTCTATGACCTCAACATGCCTGCTTATGTGAAATTTAATTACATGGCCGAGAGAGAGGATGAATTATCTTTGACAAAAGGAACGAAGGTGGTTGTCATGGAGAAATGCAGTGATGGCTGGTGGCGGGGGAGCTATAATGGACAAGTTGGATGGTTTCCTTCAAACTATGTGACTGAAGAAAGCGAGAGCCCTTTGGGTGACCATATGGGCTCCTTATCAGAGAAATTAGCAGCAGTTGTCAACAATTTAAATAGTGGACAGGTGTTACATGTGGTACAAGCTCTTTACCCATTCAGCTCCTCCAATGATGAAGAGCTAAATTTTGAGAAAGGAGAAGTGATGGATGTTATTGAAAAACCTGAAAATGACCCTGAGTGGTGGAAATGTCGGAAGATGAATGGGCAAGTGGGCCTGGTGCCAAAGAACTATGTTACTGTCATGCAAAATAGTCAGCTAACCTCAGGACTGGAACCATCACCCCCACAATGTGATTACATTGGCCCATCAGTCACTGGCAGATTTGCTGGCAACCCATGGTATTATGGGAAAGTCACTAGACATCAGGCAGAAATGGCATTGAATGAAAGAGGGAATGAAGGTGACTTCCTCATTCGGGATAGTGAATCTTCAGTAAGTCAATTTTCATTGTTAAATCACAATCAGGTTCTGAGTTTTCTTTAGAACTAGAAACTATGTAAAAAAATCCTCTGATTATTTCTATATTATTTTTTTAATCTTTTTTCATTTTAAAATAAGGGAAAAGGGGGCAGCTAGATGGCAGAGGAGATGGAGTAATAGACCTGAAGTCAGGAGGACCTGAGTTCAAATGTGGCCTCAGATACTTAATATTTGTAACTGTATGACATTAGGCAATTGCTCAGCAAAAAATTAGAGTAGATAAAAAAAACTAAAGGAAAAAAATTCTATTTCAATATTCAATATTTGTAATGAAATAATACTGAAAAAGTAAAATAAAATACAAATAGTTAAAGAAACCAAACCTTTAGATTGTTATAATACTATTTACAAATGTTTTGTATATGCTGTGTCCTTTTTACAAATGCGAAAACTTAGGCTGAGTGAGTTTGTTTCTTGCCAGAGACCACAAAATAAGTATAAGGTGATTAGAACCCAAGTCCTTCTGACTTGCTTGCTACCTATTAGGCCACACTGCCTTTCAGTGGGCACAACTTAAAGTACAAAGTTAATATGAGAAGGATATTAAAAAAACAAAGAAAATATGACTCACTAGTGTTCTAAGAAGGAATTTTGGACATTTTCAAGGGTCTTAAAAGATTGATAACATAAGTTTAATTTCAGAGCTTAGTTGCTTTCCTTTTGTTAATGAGGCAGCTGATTGTTTGCCTCAGGATTTTCCCCCCTATAAAATGGGGATAATAATAGCACGTTACCTCTAAGAGTTGTTATAAAGACCAAATCATTAAATAATGATTGACTCTACTGAGTCAAGAAACCCCGGATTCAAATTCCGCCTTATCTATTTAACTGTGTGACTCTAGGTGAGTACCTTCTAGCTTCGATTTGCTAATTTGTACAGTTAAGTAGCACCTACCTTCCAGAATTAAGACCAGTTGAATTAACATATTAATCTTTAAAGTGTTGTTTAGATGTAGTTTGCTATTATTTTTTACTTTCTGTTTTTTATACAAATGTTTCATAAATATACTTATGTTTAGCAGCTGTGATTAAAGTTACTTTTTTTTACTTCAAAAGAAATCAAGGGGAACAATTTTCTTGAGGTAAGAGTTAAAAAAAGAAAGGGGAAGGAGGAGGATGCTTTTATGCAAAACAAAAATATTATTAGTGGTTTGGAAAAATAAGTAGTTAGCCAAATATCTCTATTGTATGATAAGGTTTTGATACAGATACTGGATTAGGCAATTTTTTGTGCTAATCACGCCTTGTGGCAGTGCCATCAGCTCTGGATAGCTTACTGCTGTCCATAGTAAGTGGGAGAAAAGGACAGGACCAGTGTTGGGGAGTATCCGTGAGGGAGTGTGAGTCAAAGTGCAACTAATTGTCTTTTCATGTTTGGGAAGGTCAAAGTCATGTGTTTCTAACTCAGAAAAATGTCTTTTGAGAGGTTTTTCTGGATTGCTATGGGACATGAACATGGTAATTTTGAGAGCATTTTCTTTGGTTTTTTTAAATAAGACATTTTTGCAAAGCCAAAACATTTAACAGAAAATTTCCTACTATATCACCACTTTTAAGTTAGGTCTCTGGAGACTTTTTGAAGAGCTGTTGCAAGTTTCCTTGAAAAGCTTCATGTTTCTTTTTCATTTAGAACTGCAGAATTATTTAGAATTTTTTCTTAAGAGTTTTCTGTTACCAGAGACTAATTTAAGGAGGTAGATGAAGCATGGTTGTTCCATATGTTTATCAAGTAATCAATATGTTAGAATTGAGAAATTAGTTATTAAAGGCATAATCTATATTAAAACTGTAATAACCATATCTATAATTTTTAAATGATTTAAGTTCTAAATGTATATTTGTTTTCTTTTAGCCAAATGATTTCTCAGTATCTTTGAAAGCACAAGGGAAAAACAAGCATTTTAAAGTCCAGTTGAAAGACACTGTTTACTGCATTGGACAACGTAAATTCAGCACCATGGAAGAACTTGTAGAACATTATAAAAAGGCACCAATTTTTACAAGTGAACAAGGAGAAAAATTATATCTCATCAAGCATTTATCATGATAGAAAGATGACCAGAAAAACTGCTGCAAATTTCAAATTAGAAATATAATTGAAGACTAAGAAGACATTGGTCCATTCGTGTCAGACTGGAAATTGATGTTTTTAACTCTATATGAAATTAACTATAATACATATGTATTTTTATTATAACATAAGCACCTGCACATATATGCCATTTTATGTTAAAAAAGAAAAAAAGCTTTGTAAAGCAATTGCTTTCATTCTGATTTTCAGCCTTTTCACTTTTCCTTTTTCTTGTTTCCAGTTATAAGTTCTCTATTTTTAAATCATCATTGTAGTGAAGGACAGACATCTTTAAATTATAGACATTCTAAATTACTTATCCTTTATTTTTCTAGCAGGGTTATATTAGGCAATTGCTTTTGTCACACTATCTTTTGAAGTATACATATATTGTGGCCCTATAATGAAATATTCTAAAATAATTTCCCCTAGAAATAATGATCTTTTCTGTGTAAGACTGAAGAGCAGTAATCACTGGAAAAGATTAGTGATAATTTCCAGGTGCCATTTTCCTCCTAAGCCATTGTAAATACCAAATAAGCTTGTCTGTCATTATTTTTCAGAATTCATTCACTGTTGTGTTTCATGTAAAACATGAAGGTTGGAAGAAATTCTGTGGAGTTTTAATTTACAGCTATAAAGGGGACAGGGGAAACACCTTAAAGTACTGAATTAGCCTTTTCTGATTATTCTCCATCTATTACTTGTGTGGAAACAAAGCAATCTCTGTGAGATACATTTAGCTTTTAAAAGGAGAAATGAACTCTTAATGTCATTTTTTTCTAAACTGTTTCCCTTCAGGATATATTTCATCTATGCCAACAACAACAGCAACAAAAAAGATATGACAAAGTTTTTGGGAAAAGAATAAATTGTAAGACTTTTTCCTAGGCAGCATCAACAGTTATCAGATGTATTTAAAAAAAAATTTTTTTTTGGCTTGCTCCCTGCTTTCTTGTTTCAATAGGAGACAGACTTGACCTGAACACTGAATCTAGTGTTTTGTACTCAAATATGCCTTACTTTGAAGAATTTGTGAACTGTTCCTACTTTTCTGTGGAAGAAACAGAACTTACTCATTTAGTTATGGGTTTTATTTCAAAATCTATTTTTGTAGGTGCTCTTAATTGAGTTTTTTCCCCTAACCAAGCACATTGATTTCTGGTGGAAATGTGAGGCATGACTACAGTGATTAGATTAATTCTGTGTGCCTCACAGGAAATCATTATATTATAGGTACACCTTGTCAGATAATTTTATTTTACTCACCGATTGAGAACTGAAGATTTAAGCTAGATAGCCAATTGAAAATGTTTATCAAAAATTAAAATTGGTTGTTTATTAAAGCTACTTCACTTAGTAAATGGTGGAGAATCAGTAAAAATGTGAATAATGACCCGTATTTTAAGGTTAGTTTAATGAGCCTTTTGTTTTTTTAGACAGGAATTCTCCAGTGTTCCTTAAGTATGTGAACTGTTTATCATTTTGCGTCTCTACATGTTATTACAGACACTTAATGAACCAAAAGAACTTTAAAAAATTGAAATCTATAAATTTAATTCAGTTTTGAAGAACATAATTATCTTAAATATGATTTTGTCTTCAAGTTATTTATTACTTTAGTGTTGCCACTGGGTGGCAGTCCTGGCTTCAGAAACTTTGCTAGAACTTTCCAAATGTTATGAAGGTGGTGCTGTTAAGGCGATCTGCATTATTCTGCTTTTGTAGTCTAGTTAATATTGATCTTTCTAACTCAGTGACATTTTGTTTATAAAAGGTAATTGTTGTTAGGGAAGCTTGATAGTAATAATTGTAATGTTATAATGTTACAAACTACTTACCAGGAATATCAGTAGAATATAAGGCACACCAATTTTAATATTCCTGCAGATTTACAGAAATACCCAACAGGAATGGGCCTCAGTTCCTTCATATGTAAGATGAAGAGATTAGACTTGACACTCTACAGATCTTTAATATTCTGTTTAAAAAAAAAAAGAAAAGAAATAGCTCTAGTCACTGAAAATATGTCAGATATCTTCTTACTTTTTAAATAATTGCTATTAAAAATAATCTGTTTAGGTAAAATATACCTTTATTGTGGAAATGATGTTTTTTGAATAATGGGAGATTAATGCTCAGACTTGATTGTCATGACTCAGTTCCCTTCTCATGTATTTCATTGTTAAACAAATAGGTTCTTAAGAAAACAGCTAAGGAATAAGCATCATCAAAAATGATCATGTATTTCTTGACACAACTAGGTCATTGTTGCTAAACAATTGCACATAGATCTGTTGCTAAAATTGCCTTATGGAGGTCTATGATGTCCATATTTCTTTGTGTTCCATCCTTTCTTTCTGGATAAAGAACATGCCAAAGTGAACCACAGATTTATACCAGTGTGCTGAAATATTTTCACATAAGCCTAAAACACCTGTGATATATATGCAGTTTTTTGTATAATTAATCTTCTTTGCTGTTTTTATATCATTACCACATCCCAGCATCCCTCTCCCCCAGCAGACAGAAACCTCCCAAGGTAACAAAAGAAGTAAAACAAGCTAACACTTTGATCATGTCTGAAAGTATATGCAGCATTCTATATTGATAGTTCATCTATCTATTAAAAAGAAACATTTATAAATATTAAGCCACAAAAAAGATGAATTGGAAGAACTCTGCAACATAGGCAGATATGAATAAACTGATGCGAATATAAGTAAGCAGAACCAGGAAAACAAAATAAATGGCTTGCCAACATGTTAATTGGGGGGGGGGCATAAGGTGGAGGGGAAGAAAAAAACATATAATATGTAAATTCCATCATGAGAAAAAAAAATTGAGAACATGAATCTTTTTTCTTTGTAGAGGTGAGAAACAGTTTGAAGCATTGCATATACTATAAAACTCGGTGTCATAGTTTTGCTGAACTTATTTTTTCTCTTTTATTTTGAAAGTTGGAGACTTGAATAGAGAATGGGGAAAAGCTATTTTTAGAAATGAAGGTGATGTAATAAAAAATACATAGCAATAAAAGTTGAGAGGGAAAATAAAATGTTCCAAAAATCTTTGGCAATCAAAATTCACCACTATGTTCATTTAAATCCTGATATCTTTTAGTAATTTTTTTTCATTAGCATGGCCACTCTGAATATTATTTTGATTTTTTCACTCTACATAAGATCATGTCTTCTCAACATTTCATATGATTTTATGGCCTAATATTAATTATATTAATATATTGTAATTTGTTGAGCCATTTCAAATTTGAATCCATTGTTTTTGCTACCATAAATTAATGCTTTTTATTTATTTGGTCTACCTGGGAACTTTCCTTCTGTCTTCAACTTTCTTTGCAGGACTTATTTTTGATAATGTCACTGGGTCAATTTAATTTAGTCACTTTGCATGATTAGAAATGTTTTTTCCTGAATATTTGGAGCAATTCAATCCAACAGTGTAATTAATATGACTCTGTTCCTATTGCTCTTTCAGCATTGAGCATGAAGATAGTTTATCATCTTTACCAAGTTGTTAGGCATGAGGTGAAACCTCTGTTTTTATTTTACATTTTTCGGTAATTTTTGGGCATTTATACAGGCACACTCATAGTTTGTAGAAAATAATACCTCACAGGATAGCAATATTTCTTAATCATGTATGTGAAGAAAAACTTATAGCTGCTTTATTTCTTAGTGTTTCGCTCTGAGTTTTAGATTTTTTTTTTTTTGTTTTACTTTGTGTGCTTGGGTTTAAAATGTGCAGGAAATCCAAATACACACACATAACCCTATAATATAACCCCTCTCCAAAACTGGACAGAAGAGTCCCTAGAATTTTTCATCTTAAATTTAAAAATGAAATAAATCATTACTGTAATTGGATTAGCATAAATTATATACTTTAAAATAGAACTTAAAAAGAACTGAATGAATTTTTTTGTTTAATGTGACTTAAAAGTCTATAGCCTCCTCTCTACTTCCCACATTTAAAAAAAATTGATTTATGAAGGACTAAAATTCAGAATGCTATTAGGGAAAAACATACTGGGTGCCTCCAAAGTCTTAGTGCAGTTTTAAATTTTAATAGCTATTAAACTTAAAAACTATACTGACTTTTGGGACACCCCGTATCTTATCTCCATAAAATAATTTTGAGGTTTACATAATATTTTCCTTCACAATTTTGCAAACACTGTTTTCCTCAAGTTGCAGACCCCCATGCTCATTCATCCAGGAAATGTTGGAATTGGGCTTTTAATCCAAGCCTCCCAACTGCAAGTTCCATTGTTTCCATCACATTGCATTGGGGGAAATTACTTAAATCATCTCATTCCTGTCTTTAGGAAGAATTACATTTTACCTATACTTAAAAAAATTCCAGTGGGGGAAAGGATTCTGGCTTGTTTAAAGATTGAGCTAGATGCTTGCCTCAGTAGTGTATTACAGAGGATTGCAGATTTTGTGATAGGAAAGAATTGGAAATGTTCAGTGAGGAGGAATGTTAATGGAGTATTTCAATAGGAACAAGTATAGGACTCTGCATAAGTAAAAATGTGAACATATAAGATCTACATGTATCCTGGATTTTTAGTCACTTTCAGATACAAATAGAATTCCTTTGTGAAAAGGAATGGGTCAGAAAACAATGACAAAAAAGTCCAAATAAAGTTTAAAGTAGTTTGAGAGAGGCCACCAACAGTTGAGGCAGTCAGAAAAGAATAAGGGTATAAGGTAATGTTTTAGCTGCTTTTGCAGGTGGAGATGTAGATTGTACTTGAGGCATGGGAGACAGCTGGTATGAAGGCTTTGGAGAAGAGTGGGAATGGCATGTGTGAATGAGAAGGCCAGTTTACTGAATTTGAAGTCTGAAAGAATAAATTGGATTGGAACTAGGTTGAAAAGGCTTTAAAAGCTAAATAGGCAGTTTACCCTATCAGATGTGTGCTTGAGGAAGTCATTTTGACAGGAATTTGGAAAATGGCCTGGAGACTCAAGATTATATTAGCTTGGGGGGTGGGGGGAGGATCAGGTGTGAGAGATACTGAGGTAGAAATGGCAAGATTTGACAGCTGATTGGGTTGGAGAGAATGAGCACTGATATGCCAGCATAGAAATAATAAACTTTGGGAGCTGATGAGGTTACTGAGTGTAAGAGGAGAAAATTAGGGCGCTTAGGACAGAGTCTGGAGTACCTCCGGTTAGGGCTTTGATCTGTTAAATAAGCAAATAATACTTGAGAAGGCAATGGTGAAATGTAGCTGAAAAAGACTAAAAAGGAAAAAGGCTGGGGGGGGGGGAAGGTCATCAGAAGGGAAAATTGAGATCTTTGGCTAAACCTAGGTAAGTCTGTTAACCCCAATTGCCTCACCCAAATAAATGATCTTTGAATCTGCAGCAAAAAAATTGAGGGATTAAGTATAAGCAATGGGGAAAGAAAATTACTTTTTATAACTGATATGATTTACTTAGAAAACCCTTAGAGAATCAAATGAAAAATTAGCCAAGTTGCAGGATATAAAACACACCAGTATGTCAGCGTTTCTGTTAAGAACAAAACCAGCAAGGGGCAGCTAGGTGGCGCAGTGGTTAGAGCACCAGCCCTGAAGTCAGGAGGACCTGAGTTCAAATCTGGTCTCAGACACTTCCTAGCTGTGTGACCCTGGGCAAGTCACTTAACCCCAATTGCCTCAGCAAAAAAAAAAAAAAAGAACAAAACCAGCAGAAAGAGTTTGCATTTAAAGTAACTACAGAACACATAAAATATTTGGGAGTCTATTTGCCAAGACAAACAAGAATTATATGGACATGACTACAAAGCATTGCACAGAGATCTAAATTAGTACAAAGAAAAAATTTCATCTGGAGGAACAAAAAGTTAATAAGAATTAAAAACAACCAGATGTTAAACTATACTACAAAGTAGTAATCAAAACAGCTTGGTACTGGATAAGAAATAGGTTGATGAGTAGAACACATAAGTACACAGTATATAGAAGCAAATGGACGCAGTGGCCCAATAACTGATAAAACTAAAAATCACACCTACTGGGCTAAGAACTTAGTATTAGACAAAAACTTGGGAGCACTGGAAAGGAGTCTGACGAACTAGATATGAAACATAAGTATAATACTAACATAAGACATAAAAGGTGATCTCATAAAATAGAGAGCAAGAAAGAAATCGTCTTACCAATCTATAAATAGAAGTGTTCGTTAGCAAATAGAAGAGCACAGCAAGGAAAAAGGGACAATTTTGATTATATATAAAATCAAAATACTTTTATGCCAACTAAAGCAATTCAGCTAAAATTAGCTGGAATGTGTTCCTCTTAGTGTTTAATAAATGGAAAAGATGTTTGCAATGATTTTCTGATCCCATTTCTAATATACATAAAGAATTGATTAAATTTTGTAAGAAAAAAAGCCATTCCCTAATTAACAAATGATGAAAGGATAGGAAGTGAGCTTTCAGAAGAAGAAATCCAAGCTATCAATAGCAATATTAAAGTGTTTGAAATCACTAAAAGAGAAATGTACATTAAAACTTGGAGGTTCTACTTCACATCAGATCCTAGAGAGTTTGTGTGAAAATAGGTTCATTTAATACAGTGGTGATTAAACTGAACTGTTCCATCCTTTTTTTTTTTTTTTTTTGCTTTTTGCTGGGGCAATTGGGGTTAAGTGACTTGCCCAGGGTCTCACAGCTAGAGAATGTTATGTGTCTGAGTCCAGATTTGAACTCAGGTCTTCCTGACTTCAGGGCTGGTGCTCTATCCACTGCACCACCTAGCTGTCCCTGTTCCATCCATTTTTGAACTTTTGAGACTGCCCCTCAATTAAAGTGTGCATACCTTTTGATCTAATAATACTGTTACTAGGTCTGTAAGCCCAAAGAGATACCCCCCCAAAAAAAATTCATATGTACAAACATTTGAAACAGCTTTTTGTGGTGGCAAAGAATTGAAAATGGGAGTTGCCTACCTATGGATAATTTGGATACATTACAGAATATACTGTGCTATAAGAAATGAAGAGTATTGTTTCAGAGAAACCTGGAAAGACTTACGTGAACTAGTAAGTGAGCAGAAAACAGTCTGCAATATCTGCAATTATTATAGAGACAAATAACTTTGAAAGATTTTAAAACTAATCAACACAATGATTGGCCACAGTTTCAGAGGACTTATGATGAGCCACGCTACGCATAGTGGACTTGTGGGAATTTGTTTTATTTGACTATATATGTAACAGTTTTGCTTTTCCTTCTTAGTGGAGAAGGAAGGTGAAAAGAAGAAAAAGCAGATCTTCATTTGAAAAAAAAAAATTCATCCTAAAGAGGAGAGTTTCAGCAAGTGATGAAGTCAGAAGCCAAACTACCTGATTGAGTGAGAAGAGAGGAAGTGTAGTCAGGGAATATAGAAAATTCTATAGGATGTTAGCTAGGGAGGGGAGGATGGATATAGAATGATGGCTCGAGGATGGTGGGATCTGGTGGAGGACTTTTAAGCATAGACATATGAGCATGTTGGAAGGCAGTAGAGAAGGAATCAGTAGGTGAGAAGAGTCTGTTGGTAAGCATTTATTAAGTGTGCACTTTGTGCCAGACACTGCTAAACATTGGAGATATGGAGAAGATAACAATCAACTTTACACAGATAAGGTTTGCACAGGTAAATGGAAATAATTAACAGGAAAGACTATAGAACTAAGGGGGATCAGGAAAAGGCTTTTAATGAAGGAAACCAGAGAAGCCAGGAGGGAGAGATGGAGGAGAGCATTCTGGACATGGGTAACAGCCAGAGACATAAGATGGAGTGGCTTACTCAAGAAATAGCAATCTGCAAAGTGTCAGCTGAGTTATAGACGACAAATGCCGAACAATTCCATAGTTGATCTCGGAGATAATGGGAAACTGATAGTAATAAACCACTAGCAGTGTGTGTGTGTGTGTGAGTGAGTGAGTGAGACGTGGTCAGATCTGTGTTTTGGAAGATCATTTTGACATCTTAGTGAAGGGAGGATGTGCTAGAGGGAGAAGTGATTTGTGGCAGAGATACAGGTCATTGTGATTGTCCACCACAGTGGTGGCCCATGTTGAAGGAGGGAAGGGGGCATCTGTGAGGTATGATATAAAGGTAAAACATACAGGTCTTAGCCAAAGCTTGGAAAGAGGGGGCAGGAGGAGGAGTGGAGGGTGACATCCAGGTTATGAACATTGGCAATAATCAAGTTTGGAATGGGGCAAAAGGTTTAGGGAGAAAGGTAGTTCAGTCTTAAACATTCTGAGTTTAAAATGTCTGCAAAGCCTCCAGTTTAAGGTGTCTAAGTTGGTGCTGCGGATAGAGTCCCGGGCCTAGAAGAAGGAAAACTCTTCCTGAGTGAAATCACCTCAGATTAGCTCTGTGACCCTGGGCAAGTCACTTAACCATGTTTGTCTTGTCTTCTTCATTAATAAAATGAGCCGGAGAAGGAAATAGCAAATCACTCCAGTTCTCTGCCAAGAAAATCCCAGCTGGGACCAGGAAGACTGAATGACTGAACAGCAACTGTGCAGGATGCTGCTGTTTACAATACTTGCAAATAATAAACACGCAGATCTTGCTGTGTCATCATTCCAGTGGCTCCCTATTGCTTCTAGGATAAAATAGAAACTGCTTTGTTTAGCTGAAGACCCTTCACAATCTTTCCCCAATCTATCATTCATTGTACAGAGAAATGATATCAAAGAGAATCAAAGTATCTGAGAAGAGGATGATTGTAGTATCAAAGACTGCAGAAAGGTCAAGAAGGATGAGAATGGAGAGAAGGGTATTAGGTTTGGCAATTAATTAAGAGATCATTTGTACGTTTGGAGAACAGTTCAGTTGAATGATAACATATGTTGGAAGCCAGTCTAGAGAGTTAAGATGAAAATAAGAGGAAAGGAAGTGGAGACACGTATTGTAGATGGCCTTTAGTCACAGAAAGAACAGTTATGGGATAGTAGCGAATGGCGGTGCATGGACCAGGGGATGGAGAAACATAAGCATGTTATGTAGGCAGTAACAAAGCAGCTAATAGGTAGGAAGAGATGGAAGATAAATGAGTGGAGATGGAAGTGGCAGTAATCTGCAGGGTGAGATCAGATTATTTGGGATCATTTGTGCATGTAGAAGTGTATACCTTGGCAAGCATAAAGGCCACTTTCTTATGTGGGACAGGGAAGCAGAAGATGGTTGCAGAAGACATTTGAGTCTCTAGTGATGAGGAAGACAGGAGAAGTGATAGTTCTTAGTGAATGGTTTCAATTTTTAAAGTAAAATATGAGGCAAGATTCTCAGCTGAGTGGTGGGAGGAGGAGCTATCTAGGTTTAAGGAGGAATGGAATGAAAACCTGCTGTGGTGAGAGGACTAGTGAGTTAATTAGGATGCTGTTTAGACAGGGAGGGGAGAATGATTGATTAAGATTACAGTCTTCTGGGCACTTCAAATGAGGCTATAATAGGAAACATTGATAGGCAGCCAAACTCTGACTGATTGTAATGATTAATTATACCCCCAGAGAGCATGTGATGAAACTCTGAATGTTCCATGTAATGTTAGAAGTGATCACTGTTTGGTTTGGTTTCATTTAACTGTTAATAGGAAGGATTCAGTGGAGATTGTATTGGGAAAGGACTATTATAAAAAGGTAAGGCAACAACAGCTTCAAAAAAGGATGCTTTATGTCTCAAATGAAGTTCCAGCTCCTGAAGCATCAGTTTATTTGAGTAATGTGCTGTTGCACATAGATAAATTCTCATCTTGGGATAGTACCTGAGATGCTATCACCTATTGCTTCAACTGTCTTGCAAATGCAATCTACTTTGTCAAACTAAAAAGTGATAAAACACTAAAGAGCAGATTGGATGGTGATAAAGTTCATTTATTCATTCATCTTCAATAGAACCTAATACAAAAATGATCAAATCTTCTAAAATAAAATGTTTTATTAAAACTTAATATTGAAAATATCACCAACTAAATATTTAAATTGTATCTAATTTATAAATATAGTTATTTAACTTAAATATTAATTTCTAAGTAATTTAAATTTATTTAAATTAATTTCAATATCAGTTTCAGTTACTCTAAGTCCCTATTCAAATATTTTATCCATTCATTGTCTTTCATTTTTTCTTACATATTCCACTCTTTTGATTCTGTTTTTTTGGGGGGAGGCATTGCATTATTTCATAAAGATTTTTTCAAATTTCTTTTTTATTTCTCATACTTGTCTTAATGTTATCTCATCAAATTAGTGCACTCATAATTTATTTAATCATTTCTCCACTATTGTATATTTATGTTGCTTTGGGTTTTTTTTTTTTTGATAGGTAAAATATTGCTAAGAAATTTTTTTTAAATAGTTTTTTTTTTTTGAACAATGTGACTTGAAGCACTTTGGGGGTATATTCCTGACAATAGAATTATTGGCTCAAAGGATATTATTTTTCTTAGTTTTACAGTGTACAACCAGATGATTCTGCAAAAATTTCTTCAAACTTAAAATTCCTCCACTAATACATGTGTATGTTTGTATCTCCACATCCCTGTCGGCATTGAGTTTCTTTGCTTTTCATTATTTTTACCAATATGATAGGTTAAGTTGAAATTGTTTTAATCTGAATCTCTGATTATTAGTGAGATCTCGTCCTTTATATTTTAAAATGCTTTACTTTGGGAAAATTATATTTATTATTGTGTTTTTTTCCTCTATATAAATAAAAGCCTAAAGAAAAAATCTTAAAACAATATATCTAAAGTAATAATCAAGGGAGACAGAGAAATTCACCAGTTTCTTTTGGTGATATGGACCTACAGGTCCATATCTGTCATTTAAAAAGGGGGTGCAGTTAGATGGCATAGTGGATAGAGTACTGGTCCTGAAGTCAGGAGGACCCAAGTTCAAATTCAGCCTCAGACACTTAATACTTCTTAGCTGTGTGACCCTGAGCAAATCACTTAATCCTAATTGCTTAAGCAAAAAAAAAAAAAAAAGCTAGAGACAAATGATAATATATTATTTATTTGAAAGGTGAGAAATTATCATTCTTTAAACATTTTTTCTCATTGTCCATATATAACATAACATGGTTATTATTTTATTTTATTTTTTTTTACAAGGAGACATCCTGGTGTCCAAGACAGCTTCCTAAAGGAATTTAGGGGAAGACTTAACCATTTCAATATACAAGTCTGACTATTTGGCTTCTGCCATGAGTGAAAATTCCCTTCTGTTTACCAATCAGCACTTTCCATGCTGGATAGGTTCTACCTAACTTCTGAATTCCTCAAATTCAGCCTATAGGTCCATTAAAAATCTGGACCATCCCCAAGGGCAATGAAAAATGGTCACCCCAACTTTCCTGGAGCTATACATTCTAAACTGCTCAGTGGTTACCTAGCTTATATCACTCTACCTGCCCCCAAGAGATCAATAGAAATGAATTACCATTAAAGAATATTGGGCCTAGAATCAGAGACATCTTCCTGAGTTCAAATCTGACCTCAGACACTTTCCAGCTTTGTGACCCAGGGCACACTTAATCCTGTTTGCCTCAGTTTCCTCATCTGTAAAATGAGCTGGAGAAAAATGGCCAGTCTAATATCTCTGCTAAGAAAACCTCAAATGGAGTCATGAAGAGTCAGCAAAACTGAAAAGAACTGAATAACAATAGGCCCCAAAAGCCACAGATACCCTGTTTCTTTATACCTTCCAGTTTTATAGCATTTTTATTTCTTTTTTTTTTTGTTTTGTTTTGTTTTTTGCTGAGGCAGTTGAGGTTAAGTGACTTGCCCAGGGTCACACAGCTAGGGAATGTTATGTGTCTGAGACCAGATTTGAACTCAGGTCCTCCTGACTTCAGGGCTGGTGCTCTATCCACTGCGCCACCTAGCTGCCCCGCATTTTTATTTCTTCAGGGTAATTTCCCCCGCCCATTTTTCCAAATCTATTTTTAAGGAGTTGTTTTCTTCAGTTAGTTTTTGTGCTTCCTTTCCCAAATTCTCCTGCAGAGTTTTCATTTTTTCCCAAATTTTTCTTCTTAGGATTTTAAAAATCTTTTTGAGTTCCTTCAAGAGAACCTTTTAAAAGAGCTTGAAACAAATTCATATTTCACGTTGAAGCTTCATATGTAGGTATTTTGCATTGCTGTCCTCCTCTAAGTCTGTGTTCTGATCTTCCCTTTGTATGGTCGGGGCTCTTTTTGGTGTTTTGTTCATTTTAAAGTTGGCTCTGCTCCTAGAGCACAGGGGCCTTGTCACTGGCTTTCTGAGCTGGGGCTGGAGGAGCTGCCAGCTTTCCCACTGGGCTGGGTTGGTCTGACCTAGTCAAGCCTGATGTGCTGGGATTCGGGGGCTCACAGTTTGCCTTCTGTGCTGGGGCTGGAAGTCTCACAGCTAGCATCCTGAGCCACTGAGCCAGGATGTAGGGGCCTCTGCTGCTAATCTGTACTGTGGCTAAGTCTCCCACTAGATTACCCACACCGTGCCTGTGGTAGGCTGCACTCCCTTTTTACCCAAGTGAAACATCTTTCCTGAAGTCTTCCTAAGTTACCGTAAGCTGGAAAATTGTTTCACTCCATCTTTTTGTGGGTTCTGTCACTCCACAATCTATTTGGAGGCTTGATTTAATACTGTTTCTGAGGAAAACTGGAGAGACTTACTCAGGCGACTTCTTGGCATCTCTGCCATCTTGGCTTTACCCCAGCGTTTTTATTTCTTTTAAAATGTTTTTCTTCCACTCATTTTTATCTTAAAAATGTAACCCAATGAAGTTGGTTAATGCATGTAGAGAAATACCAATTTTACTTTCATTTTCTACAAGGTTTAGTGGATTTTTTTGGGGGGGGAGAGCACCCAGTGTTTGGCTCTAACAAGACATATGGTGTTGACATTTAGAGCAAACCTGTTAAGTTAGTTTAACAAGTTTGCATATTTATTGACTATTTTACCTCCTCAGTATTTATTTAGATTAGCAAACTCCACACCCTTATATTTCATGCTGTTACTTGAACTTCACCAAATGACTGGGAAAGTCAAATTCACTTTTTAAATTAGGTAATGAAATTTACTTTCTTTTGACTTAAAAAAAAGTTTTTTTTAACTAATAAAACAGTATTTTGTAAAGAGGATTTTGAGCAAAAGTTATAGTTCATAGTAGTCATATTGCCACGGGCAAATACTTTAAAGTAAGACATTTAAATATTATCAAGACATTTATACCATGACAAGACTTAGCATCAAATGTTTTTAGACTATAACTAGTCCTTATAGCGGTGTCTTAAACATAGATTTTAAAATTTTGTCCTGCTAGAATAGCCAGTAAACTTAAAAATTTTTCATACTTTAAAAATGTTTATAATTATTCTTATTAGAACAATTTCCCATGGTGGAAATACATGAAAACATTGGCTATTTAAAACTGGGCCACAACTTTTTGAAAAGGTTCCCATTTATATACATTTTAAATGAATATAAGAACCAGGATGTAGGGGCCTCTGCCTACATCCCAAGTCTAAAATATCCATGTTAAAAAGTAGTCAAATGATTTGATAATGACAAGGACATTAGCTCCAAATAATAGATTTGTTAGTTATATGAGCAGAGATAACACTTCTAAAGACCTACTGTGATGCTTTTTCACATTGTTCCTCTTTAGCTACATATAGAAATAGTCATACCCTTTAGTCTGCCATCAACCACAGGTCTTCCACTTCCATGTTTATGAGCTCTGAAGTTCCTTCATCTAAACATAATCTTGTATCATCTACAATTCCCTCTCTCTTTTGACTGCTAACCCTGTTCATCTTCACTGTTACTTCCAATCCCTCTTAATTCTTTTCCATAGCATCATTCCTATACTGGTTACAGCTTTTCCACTTCCCTATCTTGGCCCCTTGATGGGTCAATTCAACTCTATTTTATTTTCTACACTTGAAACCTTTGCCCACTTGTCGAATTGTCAATCATGTCTTGAGAAGCTTCAACTTTGAATTATTCTCACCATGTATCTGCTGCCTTCCCTCCTACTCACATATTTCTGGATAGGATTAGTAAAACTGATAAAGCCTTAGTCCACTCCAAATTTATGTTACATAATCTCAACTGGTCCTCATTATAGAAAGATAATCCTTTTGCATTTACCTAATCAATTTATTACCCTGGTCAGCAAAGCAGCTATTTCTGACTTTTTCATTCTTTCTCAAGCCTTCCATGGCATCTCTCCCTTCACCCATTCAGGTGAGAACCTTACCTCATAATTCGATAAAAAAAAAAAAAAAAAAATTAAGGCCATTTGCTAAGACCTTCCTCTTTTCCTCTCCTCCTCCTCCTCTTTCTTCTCCTCCTCCTCCTCCTCATCTTGCATCACCTAGGTTTCTTTCCCTATTATTTCCTGCTTTATACTGTCTCACACTAAGATATATTTTTCTCCTTTCCAAGGAAAATCCTTCTACATATATTCCTTCATTTTCTCTAGATTGTTCCCTCTATTATACTCATTCTCACTAATCTTCAGTTTTTCCTCTTCTAATGGCTTCTTCCCTAATGCCTACTAGCATGTCCGTGTCTCCTTTATATTTAAAATCCTCTCCTTGGATCCTACCATCCTTGTTACCCATTGATCCATATCTCAGCTAAAAATGTTGGAAATGTCCTCTGCAATCAGTGCCTCCATTTCCTATGATCTTACTCTTTTGGGGGGCTAATTCTGGCTTAAGAAAAAGGTTTTCTATCAGCCAGACATGGAACCATTGGTTGGATTGTGTTGGTGACAGCAAATGGAGAGATTTTGAATGCTGGGGATAAGCTCACTTATTATGGCAGTATACTTTCTATGGGTGTGCACATGGATGATGAGATTGAAGTACATGTTGCCAGAACTAGCTCAATATTTGGGAGGCTCTGAAAGAAAGTGTGAGAGGGGCAGCCAGGTTGTGCTGTGGATAGAGCACCAGCCCTGAAATCAGGAGGACCTGAGTTCAAATTTGACTTCCTGGCTGTGTGACCCTGGGCAAGTCACTTAACCCCAATTGCCACAGCAAAAAAAAAAAAAAAAAAAGTGTGAGAGAAGTATGTATTGGGCTGCCTACCGAACTGAAGGTCTGCAGAACTGTGGTGTGGACTTCATGGGTGTATGTCCATAAAACTTGGGTAGTCCACCAATGCCATGTCTGAAAATTGGGTACCAGACCTGGAGGTCATCTTTCAAGTTGAACTGGCACAGCATTCAAACTCTAGTAAAGAGAGTGCCTCTCCTATGGGCTGGACATGGAGCCCAAATACTCAACATACATTTACCTAAAAGACCATTTTACAGAAAACTAGCACAAAGCAATCAGAGGTTGCAGAGATCAGAAGTGGTAGAGATACTTTCAAAGCCTCTCTGAAGAACTTGATTGTTGATTTTGAAATATGGGAAACACTGGCACAGGACTGCTTAGCACAGTGTGCCCACGTCAAAGAAGATTCTGTGTTCTACCAGCCAAGTAGAGTTGCAAAAGCACGAAAGAAACGTGACATGGGCAAATCTAGACCTTCTCCCTCCACTTTTTGTCCCCGACTGTGGTAGAGCCTTTCAAGCTCCTATTAGACTGATCAATCACTGGTATAAGCACTGTAAGTTAACCCCAACATCATGATGTCATTGTCCTCTAGTTCAAAGAATGAACAGCAGCAACTCTTTTTTAAACCCTCTAGTCTGGTTTCCAATTTATTCAGCTGAAATTGTTCTTTCCAGAGTTATGATCTCTTAATTGCCAAATCTAGTGGCTCTTTTAAAATACTCATTATTTTTTTTTCTTTGTGAGTTTTGACACTCTTGATCACCCTCTTCTTGATACTTTCGGTGTCACAAACACCTAGAAGAGAGAGAGCTTCTTCCTAGATTTTCATCAGATTTTCCTTACATCTTTCCTCTAACCATCTCACTATTCCACAACTCCTTTGATGGCTCTTCATGAAATTCACAACTATTACCTATTAGGGTCCTACAAGGGGCTATCCTTGGACTCTTCTCTCATTCCCCAATATTGGTTTGCTTAATTATCTCATCATCTTCCTTATCTATGCAAAGGATTCTCAGATCTACTTATACAACCCTAACTACCTGTGACTTCTACTTTCACCTCTCCAGCTGCCTGGAAAACATCGCAATTTGGATATTTCCTAGATATCTTAAATTCAACATGTTAAAAATAGATTTCATTATTTTTTTCCTGCAATCACTTCCCCCTCTTCTGAATGTCCCTATTATTGTAGAGGGGACCGCCATCCTTCTACTCACTTAGGCTCACAATTTTGATGTCATCCTTGATTTCTCATTCCTTTTCATCTTACATAGCCAACTATTGCTGTGTCTTTTTGTTTCTATCTTTGCAACATTTCCATTTTAGTTTCCTTCTGTTCCTTGACACTTCCACCATCCCAGTGAAGGTCCCAATCACCTCATACGTAGACTACTGCAATAACCTGCTGATTTGTCTCCTTGCCTCATCCCTAAAGGTCATTCTCCATTTGACTGCCAAAAGGATTCTCCTAAAGCACAGATCTGACATGTTACCCCTTTTGCCATTTCGGTGGGAAACTTCAGTGGTCCTCTATTACTTCCAGGATCAAATATAAAATCTTGTTTGGCTTTTAAAACCCTTCACAACCTGGCTGCTTCTTACATTTGCAATCTTCTCACACTCTTCCCCTCCATGTGCTCTCTGACCCAGGGACAGAGGATTTCTTCCTGTTCTTCACTCCTCCTTGCCTTTTCACTGGATATTACCCCCAAGCCTGAAATACCTCCTCCCCATTCTTGCCTCTACCTCCTGGTTTCTCTGGCTTCTTTCAAGACTCAGCTTAAAGCCTACCTTCTACAAAACTGCAAGTCTCCTCTCCCCACAACCCCAAATCTTTTCTCTGAGATCACTGATTATTTTCCATATCTATGTCTAGGTATACAAATATCTTATGATAATAATTATTTTCATGTTGACTCTCCCATTAGAATATTAACTCCTTGAGGGCAGGGAACTTGTTTTTGCCTTTCTTTATATCCTCTGCACTTAGCATCATGCCTTTCACTGAGCAAACACTTAAGTGGTTTATTAATTGAATTATTGCTTAATTGACTTATGTAAGAGATCCAATCCCTAATACTCATTTGGCACCTCATACCAACACTCCATGCTCTGAAGGCCTGTACAAGCCTCCTGCTGATCCACTCAGCAATTTTTTTTGCTGCTGCTGTTGTCTTGGCCACCACACCCTCTCTACCCAGCCCTTATTCCACATTTTGGGGTAACAGAACTCAACTTTCCCTGCCTTGCACTGCCATTCACCCTATATGGGGAAGTGTGTAAATACAGGAAAGTAAAAAACTTGCTGTGCCTTGGGTAGCAGTGTAATGTGCTATAGCAGTACTCAGAGGACTAAGAAACAGGGAACTAGGGGACTCAGGGACTCGGGACTCCACCAGTGTGTGCTTAAGGCTTCACCAAGGAAAGGGGGCTGAAATCTAGCTGAGACCAGTTCTGATGCCCGAAATCCCTTAGGATAGACACTGAGTCAGGCGAACTTGAATTCCCTGTCATAGGAAGTGGGATGGATGCGAGGCCTTCTCAGAAAACTGACCCCTGCCATAGTTTAGGGATACAGTTCCAGGAAAGCCCCCCTTGCTTGTATCCTTGCTTAATCTCACACACATTGTTTTGTAATCTATAGTCCCCCTATTCTTGTACGATGAGGGTGGAGTACAGATTATGAGCCTTGACACTAAATTGGGGACAGCTGAGGCCCAAGATGGGGTAAAAATTGTTTCAGGTATAAAAACCCATGCTCTGTTGCCTGTGCTTTGCTTCCCTTCACTAGATTAGGATACTAGTGAAGGCAACACCCTTTTCCTGTAGGAATTGAATAAACTGCTTTCTGCTCTGGCTCTCAGAAATGTCTATTTGAATTATTTTGGGTTAGTAGTTGCTGTCCCACCCAAGAGGAAGAAGCTAAGATCTAGTGCTCAGGGAATCCACCAACAAAGGGAAAGGAGTTAAAAATAGAGAAACATAACAGAAATAGAAATTGACAGAGATCTGAGAAAGAAGAAAATTCAGTTAAAAACCATGAGCACAAGCAGATAAATCAACAGAGAATACATTAATAATGGAAAGGAAAATGGCCTCTAGAACATTTAAATTTAAAGTCCAAACATTTCTAAATAAATATTACAAGGCAAAAAGAAAGTAAACCAGCATCTGATGAGATAGAGGATCCTATGATTGCCCAAGAGAACTTGGAAGCACAGTAGTATGATCTTGGATGAATATGTTCTTGAAAGAAAGAAACAGGAATCAGAGAAATAGAAATTATGACCTTCACAGCAGAAATAATAGGTAGAATAGAAAAACTTGAATCCTGGGTGGCAAATTTCACCAAAGAAACTAATGGAAGACCAACTCACTGGGAATGCAAATACTCAGATGTGAGGAAAAATCTGGGAGAAGCAATAAGCATTAATGTTAAAAGAAAACATGGTCTCTGTATCTGTTCTCAAAGATAGGATATGTAGAGACAAATAGAAAGTTATTGGTCTCTCAGAAGAACACAAGTCAAAAAACCTGAACACCATAATACAAGAACTAATACAAGAAAGCTGTCCAGAACTTCTGATCTTAAAAAACAAAGAATCCTGGTGTCTTTCCATGAGCTTGCTTCACAGAGCAGCTATTACCAGAACAAGTGGAAGGCCCAGACCAATACTGGAAAAATTCATGCAGAGTGAGGGAACAGGTGACACAGCTTTGTCATCCACTACTGAGCCTTGAGTCACAAATCCAGGGTAGACTGAGAAGGGAACCTGAGTCCAGAGATGGAGATTAGGAATAAGCAATAGTATCAGGCCTTATCCTAAGCACTGAACAAGGAGGAAATTCAGAAGCAAGCAGCAGTTGTGGGGCTCAGATCTTAGGAGCAGAGTGGGGGGGTCTCTTTTCTAGCCTTCAGTCTAAACTGAAACCTACAGAGGAATAACTAAGACAAAATTCCAGACCAAAGAGAAGCCCCCAGTTTAATCCCTCTGACCATTAAAGCTTCCCATCTGGCTGAGAGGAACTGAGTCCAGCAGCAGACTGCTCTCGCTGAGACATATACTCAAGTCAGGAATTTGCAAAACTCAGACCAGAGGAGTAGCAATCAGTCTTTGTCCTGAATCAGACCACTTTGGGATCGCTGAAAGCATATAGATTCCTAATGGGGGCTGTCCCTGAATTCTTGGAATAGCACTGTATCAATAAAAATTTCAGAAGTAACCCAGACTTTTTATCCAGAAACATGCAGAGCCTAACCCTAAAATAAAATCCAAAGAGGACAGACTGGAAGAAAGAGCAAACAATAAAGATTCTGACCATATAAAGATATTATATTGACAAGGACACTCAAGACATGAATCCAAAAGAAAAGAATGCCTCTAAAAGATGTATAACCAAGGCAGCAAAGAAAAACACAATTTGGGCACAAAAGCATTCCTAGAGGTGATTAAGCAAGAGGTTTTTTTAAAAAAGTTTTTAAAAAATTAAATGAGAACTCTCAGAGGGAAAAGATGGAAAAGAAATAAAAGCTATGGAAGAAAGAATTGGAAAGAGTGTTACAACTAAAAACACCAAAGCTGCAGAGAAACTTTGAAGTTTAAACCCAGGAATAAAGAGAAACATAAAAACATAAATAAAAACAAATGGTAAGGGACCAAACAAGTATAAACTGCTTACAGTCTTTTTTATTCCCCTTTCCAAGGCTTATTCACCCTTAATTTCATACTTGATGCTCGTAACACTCTTGTGAAGGAGTCAAAGGCCCTCCCTCACAGAGGCAACCTCTTCCCATTACAGATAAAGACATTAAGTCTCAATTTTCAGATGAAGAAATTGAAACCATTTCTAGTCATATGAAAAGGTGCTCTAAATAATTATTGATCGTAAACTGGGAAAATATTTTCACATCCAAAGGTTCTGATAAAGGCCTCATTTCTAAAATATATTGAGAATTGACTCAAATATATAAGAATTCAAACCATTCTCCAATTGATAAATGGTCAAAAGATATGAACAGACAATTTTCAGATGAAGAAATTGAAACTATTTCTGGTCACATGAAAAGGTGCTCCAAGTCACTATTGATCAGAGAAATGCAAATTAAGACAACTCTGAGATACCACTACACACCTGTCAGATTGGCTAAAATGACAGGAAAAGATAATGACGGATGTTGGAGGGGATGTGGGAAAACTGGGACACTGATACATTGTTGGTAGAACTGTGAACGGATCCAACCATTCTGGAGAGCAATTTGGAACTATGCTCAAAAAGTTATCAAACTGTGCATACCCTTTGACCCAGCAGTGTTTCTACTGGGCCTATATCCCAAAGAGATTTTAAAGGAGGGAAAGGGACCCACCTGTGCAAGAATGTTTGTGGCAGCCCTTTTTGGAGTGGCAAGAAACTGGAAATTGAAAGGATGCCCATCAATTGGAGAGTGGCTGAATAAATTATGGTATATGAATGTTATGGAATATTATTGCTCTGTAAGAAACGACCAACAGGAGGATTTCAGAGAGGCCTGGAGAGACTTTCATGAACTGATACTGAGTGAAATCAGCAGAACCAGGAGAACATTATACACAGCAACAAGACTATACGATGATCAATTTTGATGGACATGGTTCTCTCTTCAACAATGATGTGATTCAAACCAGTTCCTATTGTTCAGCGATGAAGATAGTCATATACATCTAGAGAGAGGCCTATAGGAACTGAGTGCGGACCACAATACAGCATTTTAACGCTTTCTGTGAATATCTCCATGCATTTTGTTTTCCTTCTTAGGTTGTTTTTTCTTCTTCTCTTTCTAGATCTGATATTTCTTATGCAGTAAGATAACTGTATAGATACGTATACATATATTGTATTTGTCATATAATTTATCCTATTTAGCATGTATTAGATTACCTGTCATCTAGGGGTGGGGGTGGGGGGAAGGAGGGGAAAAGCTTGGGAAAAAAAGTTTTTGCAAAGGTCAATGTAGAAAAATCACTCATATGTTTTGTAAATAAAAAGCTTTATTAAAAATAAAAAAAATAAAATAATTATTGATCAGAGAAATGCAAATTAAGACAATTCTGAGGCACTACTGCACACCTCTCAGATTGGCTAAGATTACAGGAAAAGATGATAAATGTTGGAGGGGATGTGGGAAAACAATACACAATAGTGTGGGACACTAATACATTGCTGGTAGAATTTTGAACTGATCTAACCATTCTGGAGAGCAATTTGGAACTATGCTCAAAAAGTTATCAAACTCTGCACACCCTTTGCCCCAGCAGTGTTTCTACTGGGCCTATATCCCAAAGAGATCTTAAAGCAAGGAAAGAGTCGCACATGTGCAAAAATGTTTGTGGCAGCCCTTTTTGTAGCGGCAAGAAACCGGAAACTGAATGAATGCCCATCAATTGGAAAATGGCTGAATAAATTATGGTATATGAATGTCATGGAATATTATTGTTCTGTAAGAAATGATCAGCAGAATGACTTCAGAGAAACCTGGAGAAACTTAAATGAACTTATGCTAAGTGAAATCAGCAGAACCAGGAGATCATTGTACACAGCAATGGCAAGATTTTATGAGGATCAGTTCTAATGGATGTGGCTTAAAAAAAGTGAGCAAAAAAAGCAAAAAGAACTTTGACCATAGATAGCTTTTATGGAGACAGAGAACAGATCTCAAACCCTGGATACTAAAGGCAAAACATCTCCTGATGAAGCCCCAAAGGATGATATGAGTTGGTTCCCATTTCATAAGGCTGTCTTTGAAGAATTCAAAAAGGATCTTAAAAAAGAGTTAGAAGAAAAATGGGGAAAGGAAATGAGAACTTTGCAAGAGAGTTTGGGAAAGAAAAACAGAAATTATCTGAAGAAAACTCCTTTAAAAATTGTAGCAACAAAACCAAAAAAAATCCTTCAAATTGCCAGAAAAAAGAAGGAAATCACATATCCAAAGCACACTCTGGATTTTCCCACATTTTTTCCTACAAAAATACAAGTAAACAGAAAAAAGGACTGAAGAATTTTCAATAGAGCATATTTATTTATTCTTATTAAAGCTTTTTATTTTTCAAAACATGTGCATGGATAATTCTTCAACATTAACCCTTGCAAAACCTTATGTTTCAATTTCCCTCCTCTTTCCCATCCTCTCCCCTAGATGGCAAGTAATCCAATATATATTAGATATGGTAGAAATATATGTTAAATTCAATACATGCATACATATTTATACAATTATCTTGCTGCACAAGAAGAATCAAATCAAACCAAAAAAAAAAAAAGATAAAAAAAATGCAAACAAACAACAACAAAGAGTAAGAATGTTATTTTATGATCCACATTCAGTTCCCACAGTTCTCTCCTTGGGTGTAGATGGCTCTCTTTATCACAAGATCATTGGAACTGACCTCAATCATCTCATTGTTGAAGAGAGCCATGTTCATCAGAATTGATCGTTGTATAATCTTGTTGCCATGTACAATGATCTCCTGGTTCTGCTCATTTCACTCAGCATCAGTTCATGAAAGTCTTTCCAGGCCTCTCTGAAATCGTCCTGCTGGTCATTTCTTACAGAACAATAATATTCCATAACATTCATATACCATAATTTATTCAGCCATTCTCCAACTGATGGGCATCCATTCAGTTTCCAGTTTCTTGCCACTACAAAAAGGGCTGCCACAAACATTCTTGCACATGTGGGTCCCTTTCTCTCCTTTAAGATCTCTTTGGGATATAACCCAGTAGAGACACTGCTGGATCAAAGGACATGCACATTTTGATAGGCCTTTGGATATAGTTCCAAATTGAATAGAGCATATTTAAAGGAGGAGGGGGAAATGTGTGCATCTATTCTTGAATAGGTTTCCAGTAAGCATAAGCATTTTATTTGAAGGTAAAAACCCAAACATTTGAAAACCAAATAACTTCAAAAAATTTAATGGAGGAAAAAAAAAAAAAAAACCTTGTCAATGTGAACAGTAATGACATCCTGGAGAAATAAGTAGCAATATTCAATCCCTCTCCTCTTAAAAAAATGGATACTTAAAATCAGTTGTTAGTGACCAGTGAAGTATCAATTAAGAAACATGCTTTCAAAGAAAAGAATAAAATAAGCATTTATTAAGTGATTAGCACTTTCTACAAATGTTATCTCATTTGATTCTCACAATAATCTTGAGAGGTAGGTGCTGTTATGATTACAGTTTCATTTAGTTAAGGAAATTTAAACAAGGGTTAAGTGATTTGCTCAGGGTCACACAGCTAGTGTCTGGGAAGTAAAAACAAACAAACAAGCATCAAAGAGAAACTTAGAAATTTTTCTAGGAAAAAAACACCATAACAATGGAATATCAAGGTGCTAGGAAAACAAAGTATGAAGAGGTTCTTCGATTAATGGTGAAATTTAAGCTGCGGTTTATTGGATCATAGCAAAGGATGGTACTCGGGGAACTTCTAGGGGCTAACTGGCTGAAGAGCAGTCATGTCTGTACTAGCCTTACAAAAGTTATTGTTGTACATAGTAACAGCAATATTATACAATGCATGACAGCTATTTTCAGCAAAATAATGATCCAAGACAATCTCAAGAGTCATGATGAAGTATACTAGACACCTCCAGAGAAAGAACTGTTATTATTTGAATGCAGACTGAAGTATGCTAGTTCTTTCTTTTTCTTTCTTCTTCCCCCCATCCCTCTTTCCCTCCTTCCTTCCTCTCTTCCCCTCCCTCCCTTCCCCTTCCTTTTTTCTTTATTTCTTCCCTCCTTTTCCTCCTTCTTTCTATCCTTCCTTTCTTTTTCCTTCCTTCCTCCCTTCTTCCTTCCTCCCTTCTTCCTTTCTTCCTTCCTTCCTTCCTTCCTTCCTT
>JAJPUD010003257.1:155105-168468 GCA_023553655.1 Myrmecobius fasciatus | reverse complement strand
GTGTGTGTGTGTGTGTGTGTGTGTGTGTGTGTGTGTGTGTGTGTGTGAGAAACAAGGCAAAATACCTTTCTTTGGGTTTAAATGCTTGACATGGAGGTAACCAAAAGTTTTGTGTCTATGTTTTAAAAATAAATACTCCCAAAAGGTAAATAGGAATTTAATTCCAAATTCTGTCCATCTTTTAATTTCCAGCTGGCAAGCTGAAAAGGTAAAAATGATTAAAGGAGAAGATGCTTATGACATAAATCAGGAGCTTTAAAGATTGAAGGAATTCTACCAAGTTTTGCTTCTTTTTTCTTGCTTATTTTCCAGTTTCTAAATTTAAAAATGTATATGCTCTGGAGGCTTCCTTCCAGAGAACATGTGTGCTTCAAGGAGAACATGCTGTGGGTTTTATAAATTTTCCCTTCAATATAACTGTACATAGGGAGGTGCAACTAATTAGCATGAAACTAGTTCCAAACAGTCTAAGAAATTATTTTTCTCACAAATTCTGATCATTACATAAAAAGCAAGGGGGAAGAAATAAAACATTTAAAAAAACACTTTTAATTGGAAGGAATTTTCTCAGCAACAGAGCTTACTACATACAGACTTTCTTGACATGCTCTAGTTTGCTTGTTTCTGCTTGTTTCATCATTTCAAAATCCTTGCCTCAATTGTCTTAGATTAGTTTTCATGTCAAAACTTGCTTAAGAGGGGTTTCTTTCTTTAAATCTGCCTTTTCAGTGTTGACTTGAACCTGAACAGTATGTGTTTATTTCCTTTGAAATAAAGGCAATCTCAGGGCTTTTGTGGGAAAGCAGTTCAGAAATGGTACCATTTGTAACCTTTAGACCATGTTTTTTTTTTTTTTCCCTAAGAATTTTAATATCATTTTATCCTGCTACATCCTTGCTCAAAACGGACAGTTACTCTTTGTTGACTGTGACATTCAGTCTACACTCTCTAGGATCATTTACAATCTGGCCCAATTCTATATCTTGTCAACCCTATTTCTCTAAATGAAACTTCAAACTCTGGATTCCTCACAGTCCTGAGCACATGGTGTACTATTTCCCTCTTCTTATCTCTTCTTTTGTCATTTATTGTCTAGAATGTTTTGTTTCCTTTTTATCCTCTGGATACTTCATTGCCTAGTTCATATACGTTCTTCTCCATGAAGCTTTTTCTGACTGTTTTAGTCTTCACAAATTCTTTCTCCTAAACTTTGATAGTACTTTTTATCTGTGTGAATAATGTTTAATTCATAAACATTGAGATCCAAAAACATAGCAATATAATATAAATTACATTTTCATGTTGAGTCATGTTCAAGTCTTTTTGCTAGAAATACTGGCTTGCCATTTTTCTTCCCCAGTGGATTAAGGAAAACACTGGTTCATTGATTTGCCGAGGTTCACATAGTTACTAAGTGTTTGAGGTTTTAAACTTAGCTCTTCCTGATTCCAGGATCAGAGCCATATATAATGAGCCACTTAGTTGCCTCTTTATTGAATTATAGCTTAGTATTAATAATGCATCATATTTGTATAACATTTTAAAGGGCATTTGTGCTTTATTCACAACTGTCTGAGGTAGGTAATACAATAAAATTAATAATACTCCAGAGACTCAGAGAGGGAAAAGGTAAGTAGTCCAGGATCATACATTAATAAGTGCTTGAGTGAGGATTCAAATTTTGGTTTCCTGATTCCAAGCAAGTTTAGTGCTTTTTCCTTTATTACCAACAATGTTTCATATGTCTATCTACCCAGATTATAAACTTCTTCTAGGAACACCCATGCTTCTTTGATATCTTTCACAGGATATATGTTCAATACATACTTCTTGGTTGGTTGATTTTGTGAAGGAGGAATCAAGAAATGTGGCATTATTGGCAGGAATTTAATATATATACATACATACATATAATATGTATGCATATGTGTGTATCCCTCTCAACTTCTTCAGTCAGAAAGTTTCTAATTTGTGAAATTGTAACAAACTTCTTTTAAAGTAGCACATGACAATATATAAGCGATGGCACCTAAGATTGAAAAGGGAACTAGTCTAATCCCCCATTTTTTAACATTAGGAAATGGTTTCCCAAGGTCATATGGCTAATTAACAGCAGAAATGAGCCAGCACTCAAGCCTTAGCACTTCAGCACTTTTTCTGTGATACCATGTTTTCTGGCAGGGATAAAATGTTGTAATGTTTATCATCTATCTCTGCATTCTGTTCTGTGAACCATCACCTCAGTCAACTCTTCCCAAATAAAGTACAGATTCCCTGAAGCAAATGATCTATTTTCTATTCCTTTATATGCCCCATAATATTTAGTACTTTACAAACATTAACAAATTATTTTGTCTGGCATTAGAGATCATATGCAGCATTGCAACTTAATGCTATCATCACATCCGGTGCTTCAGTCACTATATTGTCAGCTGCCCATTGCCACTATAATTAGCCTTTTCAAGGAATTCATTACATTCTAGTAGGTCCATTTCCTTTGGCCCATTGAAGTGCCTACAACTTATGAACGATCATGAAATTCGATAAAACTTTTGCTTTCAAGATCTTTCCTGATCTGTCTGCTTCTGAAATGTCATCTTACAGGGATGTTATGAGAGAGGAAAGGATGTTATGGCTGAGGAGAATCACTGATGCTATGGTTATATGCTTTCATATCTGTTCTCTAATGATCTCAAGGCTTCTGCTAACACTAAATTGCCATAGTATTCATTATCAAAGAGCATAGTAAATATAGATTATTTGTTTATCTTAGTGAAAAAATTTTAAATTTTAGGTAGAACTATATATATATGTATGTATATATATGTAATTTTTTTATTGCTTTCTTAGGACTAAATAGCAGGTTTGTATAATAGTGAAATAACCATGGGTTTTATTTTTTTTTAATGGCCAAAGTAAGCTCCTTACCTCGAGAGGGTTTACTTTGGGAGATGGTTGGATCTCTCTGAATGTGGTTTACTGTAACACACAATAGATAATCTCTAAATGTGTGAGTGTGTGATGAATTCTGAGAAGGTGTCAATGTGGTCATTCTTGAAGGAGGATCAGGATCAGGAGAGAGGAGAGAAACAGCAGGAATATGGTTCATACCAGGGATATGAAGAACTTTATGGAAAAAGGAGAACTTCAGGAGTAGCAATAATAGAAGCAGACTTTGGAAAGTGTAGAGAGACAGAGTTCTAAAAAGTATCTTTCTGGCTTTGGTGAAGTCCATAGAGAATGAAAGTGCTCACACATGTCTTGAAAGATAAAGAGAGGAGCAACTAAATTTCACAATAGTTAGTGCACCAGTTCTGTTGTCAAGAGGATCTGAGTTCAAATTTAACCTCAGATACTTGATGTTTACTAGCTAGTGACCCTGAGCAAATAAATCACTTTCACCTGATTGCCTCACCAAAAAAAAAAAAAAAAAAGTGTAAAGAGGTCTAATGAGAAGAAGTTGAAAGCTTGGGGCAAGGTAGAAGAGTGAAGAAGAGAGAAAAAAGGGGGTGGGGAAACACCACTCTCACTACTGTTTTGTTTGTTTCTTTGTTTGTTTGTTTTTCATTTTAGCTTTATTACAGATTACCAAAGAGAAGAGGGATTATTATAATCCAATATTTCCTCTGGGGAAAATTTGTGGCTAGAATTTTTTCTCTGACTATAGAAGCAAGGAATTATCTCTTAGAGAATTTTATTATCAATTCAATCATAATGAATGACTAAGCATGCATTTTAAATAATCAAAGGGAGGTAGGATTGTGCTATTACTTGGAATTGGAGAACTTGGTTTCATCATTTTAGTGCCTACACATGTGACAGAGTGAATGTCACTCTACACCTCAGACTGGTTTTTTTTCATTTGTGAAATGAAGAAGTTGAACTTGATGATTCCTAAATTCCTTTTCCATTTCTAAGTCTGGGACCCTAAATCCTAGAAATGAAGTAATTTATCATCAGTTTTAGATCCACAGAGAAAAAAATGAGTTTATTTTGGAAGAATTATGAAGAAGGAAGTAAAGATAACAGAAAGGAAACAAGCATTTAAACATACCTCTTGTATACTAGATCTTGTTAGGTGTTTTACAAATAATAATGTCATTTGATCTTCACAACAATGCTGGGAGGTAGGTGCTGTTATTATCTGCTTTTCACATTGATAAAATTGAGGAGGAGACAGGTTAAGAAAATTACCCATGCTCATACAATCAATAAGAGTTTGAGATTGTAGGTAAATTCAGGTCTTCTTGAGCCCAATGCCCTATTCACTGTTGCTGTTGTAAAGATGAGGAGAAAAAGAATCATTATCATTAGAACATCTCTGTGGAGTTTATCCCTTTAGAGTCAACACTACAGGCTATGTTCTTTTCTTTAAGAATCAGAAAATTGGGACAGCTAGATGGTGCAGTGGATAGAGCCTTGAAGTCAGGAGAACCTGAGTTCAAATGTGGCCTCAGACACTCAATACTTCCAGGCTGTGTGACCCTGGGCAAGTCACTTAACCCCAATTGCCTCAAAGGAAAAAGAAAAAAAGAATCAAATAATTAACGTAGGAGATATTGCAACTTGTTTAAAGAAAAATTATTCACAGTACTGGTAAAAATGATAGATTAGTTTAGAGTATGATTAGGAAATATAAGTACAAAATAAAATTATCTAGGAAAGAGTCATAATAAGAGTAAAATAGGAAGAACTAAGTTAGTTTCAAAGGAGAAATGGAATGTTTGTTGGAATCATAATCAGGCCTGCTTAGTAGAATGCAGAGGTGGCAGTGGGATTTTGAGAAACAGTGTGATATAGAGGAGGGAGGGTTTTGCAAGTTCACTTACCTCATTTTCCCCTCCAGAGTTATCTAAGGACAAACAACATTACCACCAACAACAATATAAAGGAAAGGGCATTGGACTTGGAATCAGCAGACTTGAGTCTGAAATGGACTGTAATGTTTGTTAGTTGTAAGATTATAATCACTCTTTCCTAAATCTATTTTCTCATATGTATAAAATGGGGGTAATATTTTTTTTACTACCAATATACATGTCATAGGCTTTTCTGTAAGAAAATTATTTTCTAAATCTTCAGCACTGTATAAATGAGAGTTATAATGATTTTCACTATAATTTATGTGGTAGACTTTTCCTCTGAAAGGACAAATTGAGTTTAGTCTTGGGGGACAGTGGTAGTAAATGTTTAACAATTGGCTCTCTGGAAAAAATGTACATATGACACACTTTTAAATTTAATCTGCTTACATAATTTTCTCCATCACTTTTTTGAGTCTAGATAGCCAACAGCAACAAAAATCAAGCTCTGATTTTTAGTTTACTGATTTCTGAGGTGTAAATGCTCACACTGAAAATTTTAACAATCAGTTCAGTCTTTATGAGATAGGAATAGCACATTCCTGTTTCTAATAATAATCTCAACGACTCACATCTCAGTCAGAGTCTCCTTTGGTAACAGTATACTATGACTTAGTTTCCCTGCAAGCACTCAAGCTAACAAAAATATTCAATATAATAGGAAAGGGTCATTTCTGGCAACAAGAAATACAGGATTCCTTTTTGATCGTTTTGCAAAGCAATTGGGCAAGTCCTTGCTGGTGAGCACCATGTTCCTCCCTACAGGTTCAGTTTGAAGTTACTACAGATTCAAAGAACCATTTTCATGTAGTTCTTGCATCATGAGTGGAATCATAGATCTTAAGACAATGCAGCATTCTGTTTTATTTTTCTTCTCAGCTTCTGTTGGATCTGGGTGATCCTGGTTAGTCAGTAGTAGCTCCCTTGTTTGTGTCTCTCAGCATGCCATGAGAAGTAAGGCACAGTTTCTTTTGATTTGGTCTATATCCAACCTCACTCTAACATTTTCCTTTTCTTAATTAGAAAAATCTTGATATTTTAACATAATTAACATGTAGTGGATATCCTCTGCCATCTAGGGGAGGGGTGGGGAGTAGGGGAAAAAAAAGAAAAATCTTGATTATTTCATTATTTAATTTATTTTTATAAATAATATTTTTCCAATTACAAATATAGTTTTCAACTTTCACTTTTTATAAGATTTTGAATTTCAAATTTTCTCCCTCCCTTTCTTCCTCCTCTTCCCAAGAGAACAAGCAATCTGACATAGGTTATTCAAGTGCAATCATATAAACATCTTTCCATATTAGTTATGTTGTAAAAAGAGGAAAACCACAAAAAAAAAACCTCACAAAAAACGAAAATAGTATACTACAATCTGCATTTAGATTCCATCATTCTTTCTCTGGATGTGGATAATATTTTCTGTCCTGAATCTTTTGGAATTGTCTTGGATCATTGTATTGCTGAGAAGAGTTAAGTCAATCATAGTTGATCATTGTACAATGTTGTTACTGTGTACAATGCTCTCCTCCTTCTGCTCCCTTCACTCAGCATTAGTTTATATAAGTATTTCCAGGTTTTTTGTTTTGTTTTGTTATGGAATTAATCTACTTATCATTTCTTATAGCACAATAGTATTCCATTAAATTCATATACCACAACTTCAGTCACTACCCAAATGATGGGCATTCCCTCAGTTTCTAATTCTTTGCCACCCCAAATGGGCTGCTATAAACAGTTTTGTATATATAGGTCCTTTCTCCTTTTTGTCATACAGACTTAGTAGTGGTATTGCTGCTCTGAAAGGTATGCACAGTTTTATTGCCCTTTTGGTATAGTTCCAAATTTCTCTCCAGAATGGTCCAACACTTTCTTGGCACCTCTGGAAGTCTACTCAGCATAGCCCCTGACCTGGAATGATCTTCTCTTCAATTATTTTTTGTTCTGGCATTCTGAGTTCTGGGCAGGTAGGAGGCACAATAGATAGAATGCTAGGCTTGGAGTCAAAAAACAAACAAACAAACAAAAAAAAAAAAAAAAAAAAAAAAACACTTTTCTTTTTCAGTTCAAATCTGGCCTTAGACACTTACTAGCTATGTGATCCTGAGAAAGTCACTTAATTTTGTTTGCCTCAGTTTCCTCATCTGTAAAATGAGCTAGAGAAGGACACGACAAACCATTCTAGGATTTTTGCCAAGAAAACCCCAAATGGAATTGTGAAGAGTTGGACATGACTGAAAAATGACTGAATAGAAATTCTGAGGTATTTTTTTTTTAAAAGGAAGTATGGGAGAAAGGAAAGCACAGAACTTGAAACAAATGGAAAGAATAGAAAGAGAGGAATTATGAAGCAAAACAAAAGAAAAAGTCCTGGAGGACTAATTAAATTTATATGAATTTGGATGAAGCACAACTGAAATTTGATAGATGTTTTACATATAAATCACATGAAGACACAGAAGGCTAGAAATAATAGCCCATAGGTTCTGAAATAAGGTGAACTGAATGGAATTTGACTACAAGAAATGAGGCTTATTATGAAGAAGAAAATATTTTGTACATATGAAGGAATCAATTGAAATATCTTCCTATTAATAAGGAAGTGAGTCATATTGGAATACAATTTTTTAAACAGCAAAAATTTGGGCAGCTCAAATAATAGCTATTTAGCTGGGATGATTTTATTGCTTGCATTGTAGGCTATGGAGAGACGAAGATCAAGTTTATGAATAAATATTCATCCAAAATAAAACTGAAAGTGAAACGACCCGGTGTCTTTCATGCATAGCAGACCCCAAAAGGCAGTCATAGGGTTTACATTTGAAAGAAACACTGGAAATCATCATTATTAACTGTTTTTATTAATAATATACATAATTTTATCACATACAATTTATTAATGTATGTTAAATAATTAATAATAACAACTGGCATTTACATAACTCTTTAAAGTTTGTACATTATAAATATCTCATTTTATCCTCACTACAACCTTGGAAGGTAGGTGCTATTATTATCCCATTTTATAGAAAAAGAAACTGAGAAAGACAAAAGTTAATTGATTTGCCTAAGGCCATAACTATGAAGTGTTTGAGGTCTGATTTGAACTCAGTTTTCCTGACACCAGTTCTAGTGCTCCATTTAGATAATTCTAGGCAGATTTTACTGATTTTTACAGAGGAAATTAAAGACAGAGAGGGGAAAAACAACACTTGCACACTTGACAACAGATATTGCTTCGAGTTTCAGGATTTGAATTCAGAACTTCTGAATCCAAATGCAATGCTTTTTTTTTTCTTCTTTAAATTATGACACATGGAAGAAAACCATATACACCCAGAGAGAGGGATATGAAATATGGACCACAATGTAACATTTTCATGATCTCTATTGATGTTTGCTTGCATTGTGTTTCCTTTCTCTGATTTTTTTTTTTTCTTGTAGATAGGATTTTTCTTGCTCAACTTGTCAAGTATTTCAACATTATTAACATGTAGTGGAATTCCTGCCACCTAGGGGAGGGGAGGGGACTGGGGGTAAAATTTGTAATGGAAAGTTTTGTAAAGATCAATGCTGAGGAACTACCCATACATATGTTATACAAATAAAAAGCTTTAATAAAAAAAATAAATTATGACACATGGTTCTTGGAGTGGGAGAGGATTTCAATAGAATTTAATTAATTGGATTATTGGAATGTCAGCATAAGGGATTGAAAGCTACTCATTTGGATAGATATGGTGACAATGTTAAAACTAGAAGAGACCGAGATCCACGGAGAAGTAACAGAATCTGTCCTAGAATTGAAGTCTAAATCTGAAGATGTTGGTCTTTCCCACTTTAAAGAAAGTATAGTTCTCAAGAAGAAAATTCTGAAAATATAAATATAAACAACTCCAATGAGAAAGAATAAGGGGAGTTATTGGAAATCACTGACCAACTAGAATTTTAAAAATGAATTGATATAAGTTGGAAGTAAGGGCAGGGAGCTAAGGATGAAGGCAGAAAGATAACCTGCTTGTGACAGTGTCACTAAAGCTCAGAATGAGCTTAGGTTAGTGGTGATGACTATTTTGGGTAAGAACCATCTAACAGGATTTTTTTTTTTTTAACAAAAGCTCTTCTAGAGACAAGGGAGAGACAATATATACAATATTTCACAAACACAATCTTCTACTTTTGCAAAAAAGGGAGGGAATTATATTTTCTTAGCTGTTTTCTAGAGTTATTTGGTCAGAATTCAGGGTTTTTGGGGATTCTGTTTATAATTGTTATAATTATTGTTCATAGCATTTTCTTGGTTCTGTGCACTTCATTCTTGATTAATTCATATTAATCTTCACATGCCTTTCTGAAATCTTTATAGTTGTCATTTCTCATAGTGTTGCACTAGTAGATAACATGCAGTTGAAACAATATATTTAGTGATTCTCAAACCAGTGAGTACCTGCTTTAATTTTAGGTCTTTGCTGCTACAAAAATGCTGCTATAAATATTCTTCCTGGGGTAAATGCCTAGGAGTGGCATCTCAGGGTCAAAAGATATATGCATTTTAGTTATTTAAAAAGACACACACATTATTTGTCTGAACTGTGGGTAAGGGAAGAATTTATGATCAAAGAAAACAGAGAGGGCATTACAAAATATAAAATTGATGATTTTGATTATAAAGATTAAAATGTTTTATACCAACAAAACCAATGCAACCCAAATTAAAAGGAAAGCAGAAAACTGGGAGGGGAGGATTTTGTAATAAGTATATCTAATAAAGGCCTTATTTTTGAAATTTATAGAAAATTAGTCAAATTTACAAAAATACAATTCATTTCCCAACTAATAAATGTGAACAGGCAATTTTCAGACAAAGAAATCAAAGCTCTCTATACACATATACTACATACATATACTCTAAATCACTATTGATTAGGGAAATGCAAATCAAAATGACTCTGAGGTACCACCTCACATCTATTAGATTAGTTAATATGACAAAAAAAGAAAATGATGGACGTTGGAGAGAATGTAGGAAAAGTGAGATATGAATGAATTGTTGGTGAAACTGTGAACAGATCTAACTATTCTGGAGAGCAACTTGGAACTATGCCCAAAGGGCTATAAAACCATGCATACTCTTTGATCTACCAATATCACTGCTACATCTATATCCTGAAGACATCTTCCAAAAGGGAGAAAAGGACTTATTTGTACAAAAATATTTATAACAGCTCTTTTTGTGGTTACAAAGAATTAGAAACCAAAGAGATGCCCATCAATTGGGAAATGGATAAACAAGCTGTGCTTTATAATTGTGATTGTATTTTAAGAAGTGACAAGTAGGATGATATTAGAAAAACCTGGAAAGACTTACATGAATTGAAGCAAAAAGAAGTAAGCAGAACAAGAACATTGTACATAGTAACAACAATATTGTATGATGAAGAATTGTAAATAACTTAGCCCTTCTCAGCAATCCAATGATCAAGACAATCCCAAAGGGCTAATGATTGAAGCATGCTATCTGCCTCCAGAGAAAGAACTGATATTGTTTGAATACAAAGTGAAGCATATTTTTCACTTTTTCTTTGATTCTTTTTTTTTTAATTTGTCTTCTTATACAAAATGACTCATATGGAAATGTTTTACTTGATTGCACATGTATAGCATATACCCGATGGCTTATCATCTCAGGAAGAAAAAAGGAAGAGACAGAATTTGGAACTTAAAACTTTTTTTTTATTAAAACTTTTTATTTGCAAAACATATGTATGGGTAATTCTTCAACATTAACCCTTACAAAGCTTTCTGTTACAAATTTTTCCCCCCTACTCCCCACCCCTCCCCTAGATGGCAGGAAATACACTACATGTTAATTATGTTAAAATACTTGACAAATCGAATATATGTATACATATTTCCACACATCATTGCTGTGCAAGAAAAATTGTATTTACAAGAAAAAAATCAGAGAAAGGAAATACAATGCAAGCAAACATCAATAGAGAGCATGAAAATGTTATGTTGTGGTCCACATTTCACATCCCTCTCTCTGGTTGTATATGGCTTTCTTCACTAAACAACTGGAACTGGTTTGAAACATTTCATTGTTGAAGAGAGCCATGTCCATCAGAATTGATCGTCATATAGTATTGTTGTTGCTGTATATAATGATCTCCTGGTTCTGCTCATTTCACTCAGCATCAGTTCATGCAAGTCTCTCCAGGCCTCTCTGAAATCATCCTGTGGGTCGTTTCTTATAAAACAATAATATTCCATAACATTCATATACCATAATTTATTCAGCCATTCTCCAATTGAAGGGCATCTATTCAGTTTCCAGTATCTAGCCACTACAAAAAGAGCTGCCACAAACATTCTTGCACATGTGGGGCCCTTTCCTTCCTTTATGATTTCTTTGGGATATAAAGAACTTAAAACTTAAAAAAAAAAAACCCATCCAAATATTAAAAAATTGTTTTAACATGTATTTGGGGAAAAACATTTAAAAAAAATACATAGACAATTCCAAATTGCTTTTCAGAATATTTGCAGCTCCTTCAGCAGTATATTTGTGTGCCTGACTTCCCGGAAGACCATCTTTTCACATTTGTCAATTTGTTGCTTAATATTTTTTGAGCTTAATTGAAGGTGTGAAAGAGGAAGGAAGGAAATAAGCAATTATTAAGAACTACTGTGTTTCGATTACTTTACAATATTATCTTATGTGATCCTTACAACCTTCCTGGGAGATAGGTCCTTTTATTAATAAAACTAATAACAATAATTATGAATAAAGCAATAATTATTAATTATTTTGTGGGCCTAATGTCCAATCTACTGCATAACCTACCTGGAGTAAGAGTTAAAGAAAACAAGGATAAAGTTATGTAGGCAAAAGAATAGGTAATATTGAAAAAGTTGAGAGACTGACAGGTAATGCAAGATTCTTTTGGGGCACGACTTCTTTGTCGATCTATTTTGCTTAACAATGCATATGTTACAGAGATTTTCACTTTCATTTTCTTTTTTTCAATTGGAAGGGAGTGGGAGGAAAAGAAAAAAATGCCTGTTAATTGAAAACAAATTTAAAATCTAATTTTAAAGAAAGAAGTCAAAGACAGTCTAATAAACAATCTGGTGAATAAAAAGCCTTCTACAATATAGGTTTGCAAGTGGTCTTATTAACAATATACTACTTTTTACTTATCTGCAAATTTATTTTACATTCATTATGTTTTAAAATTTCTGAGCTTTTGTGGCAATTACAAATAGACATATACCTTCCTAGCTCTTCTTACATATATAAATTTGTAGAATCAGATATTTTTCATTATGTGATTCCTTGTTTTAGGAATTTATATTACAACTATTATTCCTATTACTCTCCTTTATTAAGTTAAATGAATCAACCAATGAACATGTATTAAGCACCTGAAATATAATTAAACACTTTACTAGTGCTGAGAACAGAGATAAAATAATGAAAAATCCTCATTCCAAAGAAGCTTCCTTTTGTTGTTGATGATGATTTTAGTCCAGAAAAGGGATGGGGAGATGGGGAGGTTGAAAAAGAGGAGTTAAAGGGATTTAGGAATAAAGGAAACATATTACACAAGCTGCAGTTTGTCCAATCTCCTTGCATCAAGCCAGGAGACGCACTATTAAAAAGAGAGAAGATATATGGTAGGGGCACAAATTATGGAATAGAAAGAAATTTTTTTTAGAAATCCTGGCCTCTTGGTCAGGTGACACATTCATTGTCTAGACATTATTTTATGGACAGGCTTAATGCAGTGAATAGAGTGCCAGGTCTGAAGTCAGGAAGACTCATTTTCCTGAGTTCAAATCTGCCCTCAGACTCTTCCTAGCTGTGTTTTTCCATCTGTAAAATGACTTGGAGAAGGAAATAGCAAACCCCTCCAATTTCTTTGCCAAGAAAACCCCAAATGGGGTCATGAAGAATCAGACTCTACTGAACAGCAAAAACAAAATAGGGGGATGATTTAAATGTGCTTTTGAGGCTGCTTCTGGCCTAGAGAGTTCCTGACTCTATGTTTAGACATACTTTGAATCCTTGATGTTTAGCTAAATCTTAGTAATCATAGGATGTAGAACCTCAAGGGCTCCTTAAAATGATCTAATCCAATCCTCTCATTTTATAAATATTAAAACTGAAGCTAAAAATGGGTCATCCAAAGTCATATAGATAGCAAGGATCGAAGCCAGAATAGAAATCCAGGTCAACTGACATTCAATCCAGTGACATATCTCTGTCTGTCTGCCAATCTTAGATGAAGCTGTCATTCTGCCAGCCCCTCCAGACCTTTCTGTACATTCTACTAACATGAAGCATATATTGACGTGGAGACCGGTGATTATCCCTGGAGAAACAGTAAATTATTCAGTTGAGTACCAGGGGTAAGTTTCTTTCTTTTTCTTCCTTCCTTCCTTCCTTCCTTCCTTCCTTCCTTCCTTCCTTCCTTCCTTCCTTCCTTCCTTCC
>JAJPUD010003257.1:94279-155005 GCA_023553655.1 Myrmecobius fasciatus | reverse complement strand
TCTTTCTTTCTTTCTTTCTTTCTTTCTTTCTTTCTTTCTTTCTTTCTTTCTTTTTCTTTCTTTTTTTTTTCTTCAGATGTTTCATCATACCCCACAGGCTGTACTGAAGTTTTTTTAGAAGCATCTTGACATAGTGGGGAAAACTTCCCCAAACCATTGAATTTACACTTAGAAGGTGTAGGTTTTATTTTTGCTTCTGTAACTCACTACTTGTGCAAATCACTTAAGTCTACTAGGTCTTAGTTTCTTCAGTGGTAAAATAAGGGCTATATTAGATGCCCTCTGAAGCACCTAAAGGACCAGGTGGCACAATGGATAGAGTGTTGGGCCTGGAGTCAAGAAGAACTCAGTTCTTCATGAGAAGCCTCAGACACTTCCCAGGTGTGTGATCCTGGGCAAGGCACTTAACCTTGTTTGCCTCAGTTTCCTAATTTGTAAAATGAGCTGGAGAAGGAAATACCAAACCATTCTAGTATCTCTGTCAAGAAAACCTCAAATGGGTCATGGAGAGTTATACATGACTGAACAAGAACAACAAAGTTTTAGATCTGCTTACAGTCTACCTTGTTATATATTCTTGATTCAGATGGTTAACCTTATACCTGGAGCTTTTGAACATAGCCAGAATGACATCAACAGAGAAGGTAGGGATGATAAATCTACCCTCTAAATATGAGTTTTTAAATTTAGTTTGTGCATATTATCTGAAAACTCCTTAGTTTGAAGGCAGCTGAGTAGCCTGATAAGAGATAGAGATAAATCTTATCTCTGCTTTCCCAGATGGTTTGCTGAGGTTTTTGCTACAAACTTTGTCTTAGGGGAAGTTTTAGGTGTGTATCAGACACTCAATCAGAGATTGATTTGTGAATATTCTCTTGGTATTTGTAGTTCAGGCATTTTTCTGTTGAGTCCAACTCTTTAGGATCCCCTTTGGGGTTTTCTTGACAAAGATACTGGAGTGGTTGCCGTTTTCTTTTCCAACTCATTTTATAGATGGGGAACTGAAGCAAACAAGGTTAAGTGGCTTAACCTTGGGCAAGGTCACAAGGTAAATATCTGAAGTTGGATTTGAACTCAGGTCTGCACTTCAAGGCTATCTCCTGGGTCACCTACCTCTCCCTCTCTCCATGTCTATAGTGACATGGATATCAAAGGAGAAAATAAAAATGACTAAGAAGGAGAGGGTTTCTTCTGGTTAATTATGGGTTTTTTGGTCAATAAACAAACATTTAATAAATGTTTACAATGTGTCAAACACTGTGCTAAGTGCTCAGGATATAATGAAAGACAAAGCACAGAAGTCTCCATTAAGGAGCTTATATGGAAACAAAATGCAATCAAAAAGAGAATAATTAGTAATAATAATGATAATAATAACTAGCATTTATACAGTACCTATTATGTACCAGGTACTGTAATAAGAGATCTAAAGTGTAGATGGGAATTAATCAGAAAAAGGAAAAGGCATTAGCATTTGGCAAGACTGAGAAAGGCAGGTCTCATGAAAATTGTGTAGATAGTGAAAATGGTGGATTCTGAAGATCCTTCCCCCCAGAATTCAGATAACTTGTCTTATTAAGAAGTCTTATTGCATGCTTTCCTGTCTTTTACTCAGAGAATATGAAAGATGTTATACTAGCTCCATCTGGATTCCCAGTAGTTGGTGTTCTTCCATTAGCACCCCAGAATGCAATGTTACAGATGACATTACGGCCACTGTGGCTTATAACTTTCGGGTCAAGGCAATATTGGGCACTCAGAGTTCAGCTTGGAGCACTCTGAAAGAGCTTTTCAATCGCAATTCCAGTAAGTAAATTTTTTTTCATTCATTTATCTCATCTATCATTTACTTATCTTTCAGCTGTCTTCATCATTATTATCTATCTGTGTTTGATCTGTTATTTAATCCATCTATTTATTTAACCTTAGAGCTTCAGGAATGGTGTCCACAGGTTCTCTAGTCATAGCTTGCAAAATTTGGGTATAGTAAAAGAAAAATTTCTTTGTACATGTATTTTATATTGCTAAATCTTGCCTTAAATTCCATGCAATCCTGCTTGATGAGTGCCCCACCAGTTAAATATATCCAGGTATGTTTCACTGCATCTCTCTCTCCTTTCTCCATATTTTCACTGGCTTCTGCTAGCCCTCTCCTCTCTTTTATCTCTGTGGCACTTCTAAGTGAAAGTACCCTTCCCTCCCCACCACTCCCTTATTGGGGTTGTCTCCTATTAAAATCTAAGCCTTTTGAGCTTTTTTTCCCCCCTGGAAAGCCATTGTTAAATATCTACTAGCATACCCTTGTTTAGAGATAAATTTATTAAGAGAATCCAGCAAAGTGATTGACTCTTGGAGAAACTTCTTGGAGAAATAGCTAACTACTGTCCCAGCTATTTCTCTGTGAATCTACTCTGTTTTTCTTTCTCCCTACTGTTTTATTACCCGAAACAATTAGTGAAAACATTATTTACCAAGAGTTGTTTTTACATTTAAACTTTTGCCTATTCATTCTTTTCTTTCTTTCTTTTTTAATTTAAAGGTCAGATAAAAGATAATTTTGATAACTTCTTGAGTTGTGTTTTGCTAAAGAAAATGTGTAAGAAGTAATATCCGTGTATATTTGATTGCTAAATTTAACTTAAGGGATCAACATCCAGGATTGGCAGTAATCAGTTTGTTTTAAGGGCTTGAAGAATAGTATGAATCCTATTTGTATTTTAAAGGTTTTTGTTTGTTTATTTGTTTTTAAGTTTTTTGGAGAGAGGAAATCCCTTAGAAATGGCAATTCCTCTGTAGACTGAAAATTTCTGAAACTAATTTTATTTCCAGACTTTGTGCAAGGGGTTTTTCCCTCACTTGTTTCTCAGCTAGAGAGGGCTGGAGTGGAGAAAGGGAATAGAGATTTCAAGAAGGTGAGCCAGCCACAGTGACCTGAGTTGAGCAACAGCTATGAAAATGACGAGTTATGTTAAAGTGCTAAAGAATGTGGATTATTCAGTCTGGAAAGAAAAACTAAGGAAAAGCCAAGAGGCAATTTAAGAAATCTTTTTTTGTATATTAATATCTCTTAGCAAAAACAAGATAAAAATGCCTCATAATTATAATCATTAAAAACGCCTGTCCTCTGAGAGAACTTTTAAGATAAATAGGCTTTTTTTTAAAATAAGATTAAAAGAAGGTATTTAGGATAAACACTATTGAGTGAATATTCACATCCAAGTCCATAAACGGTCTTCTAGCCACCCCCTTTCCTTTCTGTTAGGCCTCCACCTACTCTAGATACCTACCCTGTGGTTTCTTGAAGTTAATAGAGACTTGGAGTCATTGTGGACATGCAGAGTCCATATAACTCCTAAGATATGTAAAAAGGCAAAGTCTAACTTGGCTCTTCTTCATGATAGCTCTGTACCTTGGTGCTCTTTGAATGTAGCTCCTGTGATGTCTAGCCAGCTGGTTCTAGGAATTCTTCTTTTCCCTAGAAGTTTAACAATGGGTTTAGGAATGTCTCTGTTAGTCTGTTTCTGCCAATGGACATGCACAGACTTCCAAGGAATTTGGCCATTAGCTCTAGAAGTAGCTTCTGTCTTCTTTGCATCTCTACCAGCTCTAATTCTCTCCATCTGTTTCTCCTCTCTTATTTTTTTTCATTTAATATGAATTTATTTTCTCCTTTTTTCCAACTTTAAAAAAGAGAGAGAAACAAAACTCATAACAAACATGGGTATTCAGGTAAAACAAAGTGCATATAGTCCAGTTATTTCAATTGACTGCTAATCAAGTAATCTATCATTATTAACATAGTATTAAAGGGTCAAAGAGTCTACATTGGATTCTGTGATTAAAGGGCTAATTTTGTTAAGATATCAGAGGTATGAAGACTATTCTCCCAGGCACATTCTCTACATATGTTACCTTCACTATTATCACTAAGAACATTGTACACTGACATTTCCTGGGAAATTAAACCTGTCTAGATGTATTCCTTTTCTTCCATCCTTCCAAAGACCTAAAGATTGTTCCTGTAGAAAGGGAAACCATCACTCACTCTATTTTATCTTTTCACAGCTGTCCTCACCTCTCCCAGAATGAAAATTAGGAAGGATGGCTATCATTTAATAGTGGAATTTGAGGACATGGGACCATATTTTCAATTCAATGTTACTTATTGGAAAAAGAGTCCCAATTCTCAGGTAAGACTTGATCTAAAGAAGGCTTTTGCAGTTCTGCTCACTTTGACATTCTCTGATTCTACCAATATTTAGAGAAATGGGTCCTGTTCTGAGTAGAGCAGTCCCAGAACAAGAACCGTTCTGGAATGCTTAACTTGATTCATGCAGCTCACCAAGAGAGTGAATAGTCTTCTAGACTAGGAGTCCTAATTGTGATTGTACAATCACTCACATCTGAGTTCAAGATATGGTGTGTGAACTAAGATAAGTCACTTAACCTCTGCTTCAGTTTCCTCATCTGTAAAATGGGAATAATAACAATTATTATTTAGTCATGCCCAACTTTCTGTGATCCCATTTGGGATTTTCTTGGCAAAGATACTGGAGTGGTTTGCCATTTCCTTTTCCAGCTTATTTGATAGATGAGGAAACTGAGGCAAATAGCATTAACTGACCTGCCAAGGGACAAAGTCACACAGTAAGTAGCTGAGGCCAGATTTGAACTCAGGAAGGTGAGTTTTCCTGACTTCAGGTCCAGCACTGTTTCCCCTGTGCAATCTAATTGCCCTAATAATAGCCCCTCTCTCTCAGTATTATTTTGAGGATAAAATAGCATAAATGTTTTGCAAACAAACCTCAACATATTATATAAATGCTATTATTATTATCATATCACCACTACCACCATCATCATGTACAATAGGCTAGGGATAATGCTGTTGCAACATGATTAGGTAGATTCTGATAGGTGACCTTACAATGGTACTTTTCAGATATGAAAAAACCCCAACCCAACCCAGTAATAATAATAACAAACAACAAACTCCAAACCTTTAGTATGCTAAGCAGCTCTTACTGACCATTCATGGTAAAACATGAACAGAGTTTATGGAGTTTGGTAAGATGTAGAGAAGACCAAATTGGTGAAATGTCAAATCATTCAAAATGATCAAAAGAGAGATGCTAAGCTCAGGATAAGTCGGCTCGGAGACTGAATGAACCTTTATACTGAAATTATGGAAACCCATTTCTATATGAAGGACTGCTGGAAAGGTTGGTCATTGGCCAGGAGAATGAATATTTGAGGACTACCATTTCTTTAAGGAAGGATATTATGGGCACTCTCTGGCAGAGTGTACCTTGGTCTTCTCTATTGCTTGATTTGCCAGGCTCTTTGCCTGACCTCTTCTATGAGGTATATTTTTGCAAGGCTCCCTTTGCCTATCTGGTAGCATGCCTTGCAAAAAAAAAAAAAAAAGGAGAAACATGAATGAAATGAATATTTCTGGAATGGAAGTGTAGTGTTTATTCCTGGAGTGGTCTAGACTTTCAATTAGGGCAATAGATCAATTTTAGATCAATAGAGGAAGCATAAATCTCTTGGGAAGGGATTGTTAAAAGAGGATGAATGATACTGCTACTATTGAACCCTGCTATTTCTCGATCTAGTTTTTTTTTTTATTATTCATTAATTTTACTTTGCAGTGATTGTGCCCTAACAAGTTGTGTACATGGCAAAACACTTCCTAATCTTTTTCATCCTGTTGAAATTGAAATTGACTTATAAATGTCTCCATCTGCAAATGTGCACCTGGAGGTGGGGCATCTATACCCACAGGTGAAAATTGGTATAGGGCGTATGCTGGGGAAGAGGGTGGGAAAAGGAGCAGGCCTTTGAAAAACAGGTCTTATTATGATAATTAAGATGCTGAAGGGAGAAAAGTTTGGCATTGCAATGTGGCTGTCTACTGGAGTGCTAAAATTGGGTTACAGATTGCCAACTCTGAAATAAGTCCTAAATGTGTGTGTTGAGGCAGGTTTTGACTTGGGAGGGTCAGACAATGACTGCAGAAACAGTATCAGGCCAGGAGAAGCCCCTATAGGAGGGATGGAGCCAAAAACAGAAGAAAAAACCCAACTTGCTGAAAGCATATGGTACTATTTACTGTTACGATGTGGAGCATGAATGAATAATATGGTATTGGTCAGAACCCCATGAGGGTATTGTAATGTGAATTATATGTTTCAAGAAATGTGTGATTAGAACATATACAATCTACATTTCTTTGGAATGGAGCTCTTCCTGGATGGGATGTCCCATAACTTTTTCTTCCTCAGCCTAGTGTAGTAGATAGAATATTTGGACTCCAAGTCAGGGAGATTTGTGTTTCAATCCTGTCTCAGAGACTTATTAGCTATATGACTCATGGAAAAGCTCATAGCTTTTCTGTAAAATGAGAGGGTTGTATCAGATGACCTCTAAGGTCCCTTTCATCTTGAAATCTAGCATCCTCTCAATCACCTTCCTTCTCTTGACTTTCTTTTTCTTTTTTAAAATTTTGTGTAAAGCATTCATTTTTGTAAAATTTTGAGTTCTATCTCCCCTCCCTTACTTCTTTTCTCCTCATGACAGCAAGCAATCTGATATAAGTTATACATATACAAACATTTTAAACATATTTCAAATTAGTCATGTTGTGAAAGAAAAATCAGAACAAAAGGGAAAAAGCAGACAAAAAAAGTGAAAACAGTGTGCTTCAATTTTCATTTAGTCTCCATAGTTCTCTTTCTGAATAAGAATGACATTTTCCATCCCAAGTCTATTAGAATTGTCCTGGATCACTCTATTGCTAAGAAGAACTAAGTCTATCATAGTTGATCATCACACAATCTCACTGTGTAAAGTGTTCTCCTGGTTCTGCTCACTCCACTTAGCATCAGTTCATTTAAGTCTTTCCAGGTTTTTCTGAAATCATTGGCTCTCTTTTTCACATGAACTATTTGTTATGTGCCTACTATGTGCCAGGTACTATGCTAAGCTCTGGGCACACACAGTCACAAAAGGCAAAAAACAGTGTCTATTCCCACAGAGCTTATGATCTTAAAAGATAATGGAGGGGATGGGAGGAGACACTAAATATTTATTGAAGGCCCACTTTTTGCCAGTCATTGTATGTAGCACTTTACAAATACTGTCTTATTTGATCTCAGAACAATCCTATAAGGTGGTATTATATATTGTATATTTATATTATATATTTATAGTTGAGGAAACTGAGGCACACAGGGTTTAATTGACTTGTCCAGAATCACAGAACTAGTGAATGCCTGAGGTCAGATTCTACTGAAATCTTCCTAAGTCCACCACCTATCCACATAAAGTATATAATTTGAAATATAAATATATATCCTCCATATAAATATAAATTATATCCTCCATATAAAGGTCAGAGCCATATAAAGAGTTTCAGTTGACTTCAAGCAGCAACTTTTCATCAGTATTTTTCCTACTGGAGCTGAGGCTAGGGGTAGGTCAAGTACATAAAGACCAAGGCCACAAAAGGCAGGAGTGGAGGTGGGTAGGAAATGGACACTTTTTAATATGCATTTATGTATATATGCATATGTATACATGAAGTTGTGAATTTATATTATATATAGCTTACTTTTCCTTCAAAGTATATGATAAACTCAAGAGGTAACTTTGAAAGCTGTTATTTTTGTGGTGATTCCTTCTGGGTTTCTTTTTGTTCTCTTCTCATTGTTTTAGAACCCCATCCCTAGTCATTCTCTCTTCTCCCCATTAGGAAAATTAAGTAATACATATATTCAAGAAAAACAAATTCCCACACTATGTGCTGTCTCTTCCTACACCTTGAGGCAGGATGTCAGTATCATGTCTCATTGCTTCTTCAGAATTGTAGATGGTCATTACATTGATCAGAATTCTTAAGTCTTTCAAAGTTTGTTTTTCTTTACATTGTTATTGTTAGAATCAATATTAGAGGTAATTAGATACCTTGTAAATGATCTAATAAAACCTCTCATTTTACAGATTAGGAAACTAGAGCTCACCCAGTCACTGTGAGTCACTCATGCTCATATAACCTGAATGCAGGTATTCTGACTTCAAGACTAGCACTTTTTATTAAAATATATGCAGAAGCTCATTGCCTAAAGTTCACAAATGTCTTCTCATGGCTCTATAGTCACTAAAAGTAAGTCTCTTGACTAAGCCTGATCTCTGATGGAATTAGAATGTTATTCAGAGGATCCTTGGAAAACAAGTCAACAAAATCTTACTCTTTCCCCAATATTCCTGGAATAGAAATGAGACAATTTTTTTTTTCTATCCATCATTCTCAGAATATAACTGTATTCACTATGAATTTCTAGAAGGAACTCTACAAGATTGTGAGGGAAGGTGGCAATCTAGTACATCTGGAGACTATGGAGGCAGGAGCTGAGTACTGTGTGAAAGCCCAGACTGTTGTGGAAGTTATTGAGAGAAGCAGTGCCTTTAACCAAGCCGAATGTATCAGAGCACAAGGTAAAAAAATGTCACCACTTGCTTGGGGTGAGTGGCTTTTTTTTTTTTTGGGATGTCTGCTTCAGGAATAATCTAACCACATTTGTTTTTCTCTTTTCACACCCAAGGTCAGACTAATTTTGCTGACCAAACTCAAATTCATTATTTTTAAGTTCAAATTATATCCAAGTCACTGGATTTGATACTAGGTATGAGGAGATTAAAAAAATAATAATAAAGCAGTTCCTGCCCTCAAGGAGGTTACATGCTAATCAAAAGGCTATGATGTGTTCAGATGATTATAATTCAAGGTAGGTTGTGATGAAGGCAAAGAAGGGATTTTGACAAAGTATCCTTAGAAATTTTGAGGAGAAAAAGGACACTTTCATTTGGGAAAACCAGGGAAGACTGAGTAATTTTCCCATCACGTCAAATTATTGGGTGGAACTTTCAGGATGAGGCAACTCTAAGCAGTTGGCTATGGCTACTCTGTGTGACTGGCCCCATAGTCTGGTTTCATGCTTGTCTAATGTAGTCTTTGTGAGTGAGATGACCTGGTTAAAAACCAGGTCTTCTAATTGGCATTTGAGTGGTCATTATCTGAAAGGATCTCTCTTGCAATTTCATCTCAAAGAGATCCTGGAGAGCTCTGTGACATTTAAGGAAGCAGATACCACCAGCTTTATTGGTCAAACTTTTGGAAAAATGTCAGTCAATGGAAAGAGTGACTGAATATATTTAACCACAAGGTGACCCTCTCCATGTTTGTTTATTTCACAAAACTTCAGACCTGGAAGGAGCAGAAGCAATGTGGTACAATAGAAAGAATCCCTAGAGTTGGTGTCAGAGAGCTTAGCCTTGCCATTGGGATTTTGGACAAATGTGTGAGTCCCAGATTATTCATTAGGAAAATGAGGGGACTGAATTAGATGACATTTCTTATTCCTCGAAGCCTGGCGTATGCTTGTAAATGTTTAATTGGTTCTCAAAAAAAAAAAAGTGCATTCAACATACTTTTACATTTAATCTGCATTATTAACATTTTCCCCAACACTTTCTAAAATCTATCTAGACAATCAATAAAGCAATAAATCAAGCCCTGATTTGTAATTTGCCAAGTTCTGAGATATAAATTCTAACATGAAAAATTTAATAATTGACTCTTGAGAGTTGGTTTTGAGCTAGCTCCAGCACACCATTTAGAGCTCCTAGTTCTAAATCTCTAAAATATTTTTAGATAATAATAATAGCTCTAATATATATATGTATATATATATTAGGCAATTTGGGATTAAATGACTAGCTCAGAGTTATACAACTACTAAGTACCTGAAGTCAAATTTGAACTCAGGTCTTCCTGATTACAGGGATAGTGTCCACCATATCATTTAACTGTCCCTTTTAAAGCTATTATCTTAGATCTAGCTCATCTAGTCCAGCCTCTCCATTTTCTATATGAGGAAATAGAAGCCCCCTAGCTGCCTCCTGTTTAACTATTCCTTAAGACAAAGGAATGACTTAAAGGGTGGAATTTCTTAATTGTCTGCCCCGCCCATGAATAAAGTTGGCTTTGGCCAGGAGTCTCAACCGCTATCATCCCACCCATGACCTTCACCAGCAGACTTAGTTGCTGTTTTTGCTGCTTAAATTATGGATCGTTCCAGGCTTGGAACAAGAAATGTCTTCAGTAAGCTTTGATAAACCTGTTTGTTTCTTTGTTTCTAGACGAATCCCATCTGCTGGCTCTGGTCCTGTTCTCCTCTACGGGTTTTATACTGCTTGTAGTGGGTCTGCCTCTATTCATCTGGAAAATGAGCCATTTGCTTCGGTACTCTTGCTGTCCTGTTGTTGTCCTTCCGGATACATTGGTAATTATTTTGTTTTATTTTATTTTATTTACAATGGGCTGGGACTACATTTCATCTGGAACATACATTTGAGGACCTTGTGTACATTATGAGGGTCAGTTTACACATGCACAGATAGGAGGGAAAAAAGATATTTTCAGGACTCCATGTTATCTGATGCTATGATGTTGTGATACTATTTGTCTTTCTTTTCTTTCACATAGAGAAGAATTATTTGTTTATTGGTGATAATTTTTTTCCATTTGACTGTGGGTGGTGAGCCTATGGGTGCCAAATTATTTCCTCTTATCTTGTTTTGTTTGAATGTTTTCCAATTACCTGGAATTTGGGTGAATGAAAGATTCTAGTTTATAAAGAAGTTGCTTTTTGGTTTATTCCATTCTCTCCCTAAACTAAAATTTTGGATTGTTGGGATTGGAAAGGTACTTGAACAACATCTAATTCAAAACACCTCATTTTACAAATGAAGAAATTGAGGTCTTTAAAGTTATAGAGACTTGCCTGAGTGTTCTTTCCATTGTACTGCATTGATGAGCAGGAACGGGAGAACATGTGGTGTAGTAAAAAGGTTCCTTATTGGAGCCAAAGACCTTGGGTTCAAATCCCAGCTCTTCCATTTACTCTCTATTGATGTTTCTTATCTTTGTGGGTCTCAGTTTCCTCATCTGTAAAATGGAGGTTGAACTGGCCATTTTCTAAGGTCCCATCTAGTAGTAATATCTTGCAAATTCCTACCATGACTTTTCCTTCTTTCTACCTTTCCAGGCTTTTTATACTTTACCCAATCTACTCCCCCTTTTCCATGCAATCTGCTCTCCTGTAACACTGGCTGCTGCCGCTGCTGCTGCTACAACAAAACCCCATCTCCTTCCTGACTGCCTATTTTCATTGGCTAACTTTGGTGCCTTCAATTCTCTTCTTCCTCATCTCCATCTCCTGGCTTCTCTGACTTTTTTTCAGATTCTAACTAAAAGCCTCCCTTCAACAAGAAGACATTCCCCCTTAATGCTATTGCTTTCCCTCTGAAATTTATCTTCAGCTTACCCTTTCTCCATCCTGTTTGTGCATAGCTGTTTGCATATGGTGTTTCCCATTAGACTGTGAGCTTCTTAAGAGTAGGGGATGTCTTTTGCCTTTTTTTTGTGTATTCTTTTTGCTTAGCACAGTATGGTAAACAGTAAGTTCTTAATAAATGTTGACTGATCAACTCATTGATTTTGAGTGAATCCGTAGGAAGCACTCTTTATCAACATCTGGTTTCATTTGACTGACACTTCAACTTAAGTAGAGCCAGATGACATTTGACTCAGTTCCTGATCTGAGCAATTGCAGTATGATTGATACTTGAGATATAAGAGCATGATTGGATAACACCAATGTGTGTAGAAAACAATGGTTTAACTTTATTGGCATAGAGAATACTTGAATCTTGGCCCATGCCAAAGCTAATGAGAAGAATAGGAGGCAGAGGGAACAAGTATTTAAGGGGCTACTATAGGTCAGTTACTATGCTAACCACTTTACAAATATTATCTCACTTGATCCCACACAATCCTGGGAGGTGGGTATTATTATTATTTCCTTTTCTAATTGAGCAAACTGAGGCAAACAGGCATTATAAGATTTACCCAGGGTTTTACACCTAGTATCAGAAATGGAAGTGAATTCAGTTGTTCCTGTTTCCAAACCTAGTACCTCTATCCATTGTACTACCTACCTACTTCTGATTATAATTAATGAAAGGTAAACACAATAGGGATGAAGTTTTTTTTTTTTTTAATGAGTATTGTACATTTTAATCTTTGTGCAATACATTCAAAACAGAATGAAGCAGCTTACTTGTAGGCTGATGAATTTGTTTTTGAGTTCTGAAAAGTAGATGTTTTAAAATAAATGTACAATTAGATCTTTAAAATATTTTATTTAGTCTATATCAAATTACTTACCATTTTAGGATGAGGGGAGAAAAGGGAGGAAAGGCAGAAAAATCTGGAACTCAAAACCTTGTAAAAATGAATGCTAAAAATTGTCTTTACATATAATTGGAAAAATAAAATATTATAAAACATTTTATTTTTTCAAGTTACATGTAAAAACAACTTTTAATACTGATTTGTAAAAATTTTGAGTTCTAATTTTTCTCCTTCCTTTCTACTCTATTAAGAAAGCAAACAATTTGATATATGTTATACATGTTCTATCATATAATACAATTAACTCTTGATTCCTCATCATCATGTCCACAGAGGGATGGATCTGGGTAAGAATGTTGAAAGCTGGATAAGTTATTGATAAAATTTAGATTTAGGATGATCTAGTTCAGGTTTCTCCAAACTTTTCCTAATTGAGAGGGAAAGAATCTCCTAGCATGAGGAAGTAGTTGTATTATAGTAGAAATAGTTTTGGCCTTAAAATAATGAAGTCCTGTGTTCAATCCTCATGTCAACTACTTCCTAGCAATATGATCTTGGACAAGTCATTTCTCATTTCTATATTTCAGGTTTTTTGTGTGTAAAATGATTACAGATGATAACTAGGGTCCATGTTTCATGTGAATCTAGTTTTGATTGTGTGAGTTTTATGATTACCAGTGTGGAATTGAAGGAGTGGGGGAGAGTGATTGTGGCAATCCAAGTCACTGAAGTAGGGAAGGAAGCATGATGTAGTTTAAAGATTAACCAAGTAAGCCATGAAGATTAATTAGCAGATCAAGATGGATCTCTTGGAGAACCCCTAATTTAGGTCTTTCCCTGATTTAGAATTACCAATAACAATATGGTTATCCTACAAGAAAATTCATTACTGCTAAGTAATGATTCACTTTAAAACCTTTTCCCCCCAAATACTTTATTTTTCAAGATACATGTAAAGATTCATTTTTCATTTCAACATTCATTTTTTTGTAAAACTGTGTATTCCAAATTTTTTCCCTCCCTCTCTTGCCTCTTCCTTCCCTAAGACACCAAACATTCTGAAATAGTTTATACATGTACAATATTTTTAAACATAAAACATTTTTCCTTTCAGAAAATAACAGATTCACCTCAGAAGTTAATAAGCTGTAAAAAAGAAGACATCGAAACCTGTGACACAGTTGTGCGGGTGATGTACCCTGAAGAGCTCTTCTGTTCATGGATCCAAGAGGCTTTATAGAGAACTCTGGCTGCCTTGTGAAATACAGGATAGCAGGACATCAGGAGTAGCCACAGAGGGCAACTTCACTCTCAGGAAAGGAAATCAGAGAATTCAGGATATAACTTGTGGTCTCTTTGCCTGGAGTTAGCTGTTTGGCAGAAATAGCTTCAGGAAGACTCTTATCAGAGATATCCTGGTATCATGGAAGCATTATTGGACTAGACATTGGAAAGTCTAGGCTGCAGCCTTGGTTCTGCTGCTAACAGACTATATGAATATGGGGAAGTCATTTTCAATCTCTGGACCTCAGTTTTCTGTAAAATCTGTAAAATGATGCAGTTGGACTATATGATCATTTGATTTTATGAAGGAGGGTTCTTATATACTAATAGTATAAGCTGACATTCATGCTAGCCAAGCAAAAACTGGTAAAAGTTTATTTTACTTAACTACCTTCATAAATGCTCTTACCATCAGTCCTGGAGAGTTGGTATTCCCTACCTTCCACCAATACAGAAGCTGCTTGAATGATAGCTATGGATATACTGACATTCATTTGGTCTTCTCAGGTATTGAAATGTGTTGTTCACAGTTTATTAATTTCCAGTTATTTGGTATTATTTTTAAAATGTCTTTTCATTGAAAAGGAAATGGTGATTGCCACTATTATAGATACATAACGACTAACAGAACCATTTGGGAAGGACCTTTTTGAAATGAAATGTATTGAGATCTTGGAACAGGACCTGGCAAGGATGGGACTTTGAGAAAAGTAAAGGATCAAATAGTTTAGAATGGTAGCTTATAGTCTTATTCTTCCATTAGTCACAGGTGTGTCTTTCTGACGAGATTGTAAGCTCTCTGAGTAGAAATCACTCTTGTTTACATTTTTATATCCTTCAACACCCAGAAGAGGGATGTGCACATAGAATGTACCTAATAAATGTTTTTTGGATAGATGAAAGTCTGAATTATTTCCCTTTTCAGTGTTTACTTGCATTATATTTTCTCTTCTTTGAACAACTTATATTAGGTAGTTTTAATTATCTATTTCCTTTTCATAGCACTTAAGCATGGAGAGTCTCCAACCCATCAGCAAACTTGCATTTAATAGTTTTGAAGCCATGGATGCTTAATAATTACTTGAATTATTTACTTGTCACTCTGCTATGCAGACGGATTTGTAAACAGTCTGATGTTGCTGAAATTAGGGAGTTTTTACTATGCTGAGTGGTAAAACTTGTCAGTAACTGTAGTACTAGGCAGAGATTAGGCTGGATCACAGTTGGAAAATTATGTGGCACTTTCTCCTAAGGATACCAAACTGCATGCAACCACAAAACCTCTCAACTCTTCTAACTCCTATTCTTCTGGTGATGCTAATGTTGCTGAGGCTCGCAGAATACCATAACTTTGAAAGAATGACATTTAAAGTAATCCAGCAGGTAATGAAGAAAAAACCCCACCTAGTTACATATGCAAGTAGATGTAAGCAGGTTGCAACATATTATCAGCAATAGTTCAGGGCTTGAAAAGAAGTGTAAATTTCATCACTGAGGACTAGAATCAGAAAGATGACTTTAAATTCAGAATGAAAGCCAAATACATTGATAGTCTGAGTACCATGTTGGTATTCAAGAGATAATTAGAGAAACAGATAAAGGACTCCTTTATATTGAGTAGAACTCCCCCAGTGAAGGATTTGTGGAAAGACATGGATAAAAATTACACAGAATAAGAAGGGGTGAAGGGATTGAAATCTGTGTAATTGGAAAGAATAAACACATTGGTGAAATTGGGTATCTGTATAATTATTAACATGGAAAATAATATATTCTGAGAAAGACAAGGTGGAACAATTTTCTAAAACAATGTGACTCATGATACATTTCTAATTGAGTCTGACACCACTTCATCAGCAACTCTAAGACTGTAAGTTGCAGAGAAGATGACAATCTTCATTGGTAAGAAGGCACTCCTTCCCTTGGGAGTTCCCTATCCTTATGAAATCATAGGTCCAAGTTCTGCCCCATTTTTATTACTGAGAAAAAAACATATATCAAAGGCAGTGTTAGAAACATTCAAAATTAAATTTGTACAAATGAAATGACAATTTTTAAATAAGTTATTTTAGGATTGTTCTTAAAGAGAAAAAAATATCTTAGATGAAATTGTAAGAGATGAGTTTTATTTATTATAGTCAGTGGTTCAGGCCTCTTGAGGTAAGGCCTCCAAGTTCAGAGTGTCCAGAAGAGGAGAGCCAAAAATGGTAAAGAGCCTTGACATTAAGGACTAGTTGAAGGAATTGAGATTATTTATCCTGGAGAAAAAGAGATATAAAGGAAGGAATGCTTAGTGCTGCATGACAGTCTTCTAGTATTGGATATTTATTGACAAAAAGAAGGGTTAAGATCCTTTTTGTTTGGCCCCAGAGGGAAGAGCTAGGAGGGTAGTTTTCTTTTTCTTTCTTTCTTTTTTTATTATTAAAGCCTTTTATTTTCAAAATATATGCATGGATAATTTTCAACATTCACCCTTGCAAAATCTTGTGTTCCAAATTTTTCTCCCTCCCTTCTTTCCACTCCCTCCCCTAGATGGCAAGTAATCCAACATATGTTAAATATATACAATTCTTCTATACATATTTCCATATTTATCATGTTGCACAGGAAAATCAGATTAAAAAGGAAAAAAAAAGAGAAAGAAAACAAAAAGTGAGCGAACAACAAAAAAGGTGAGCATATTATATTGTGATCCATATTCAATTTCTGTCCTCTTTCTGGATGCAGATGGCTCTTTCCATAACAAGTCTATTGGAATTGGCCTGAATCACCTCATTGCTGAAAAGAGTCAAGTACATCAGAATTGATCATTGCATAATCTTGTTGTTGCTGTGTATAATGATCTCTTGGTTTTGCTCAATTCACTCAGCATCATTTCATGTAAGTCTCTCCAGGCCTTTCTAAAAACATCCTGCTGATTGTTTCTTACAGAACAATAATAATTCTGTAACATCCATATAACATAAGTTATCCAGCCATTCCCCAACTGATGGACATCCGCTCAGTTTCCAATTCCTTTGAGCAAGTCATTTAACCTCATTTGCTTCAGTTTTCTCATCTGTAAAATGAGATTCAGAAGGGAATGCCAAACCATGCCAGTATCTTTGCCAAGAAAACCCCAAATGGGGTAATGAAGAGTCAGGTACAACTGAAATGACCTAACAAAAATTGAACAATGGGTTGTGGATGGCTTAATACACTCCTAGATAGACATAGACCTTTTGATATCACTTCTATTACTCTGAGTTATGATTTCCTAGGTGTGGGAACTCCCTCATCTAAGCAGTTTGTAACATATATATATATATGTATGAGTTGGACTGGATGGCCTTGAAGATCCTCTTCCAACTTGATTAGTCAGTGAATTCATGCTGTGTCCAGGAATAGTGCCTTTCCACATTAGGAAGTGATGGTAGAAAGAACATAGCCATCTGAAAATTTAGCACTCCTTGTTGACTCAGCACAGCTGTTGTGGTTTAACTGCATTGGCAAGTGCTTAAGCAACGGAAATATCCCCAAAGTGGGGTTTCTTTGGGTTTCTTGAATTTTGGTGTAGCCTCCCGCGATGTTTGTGTGGTCTCCAGTACAATCAACCAACCATTAAACATTTATTAAGCACCTATTCTGTGCCAGGTATGGCACGAAGTGCTGGGGGTATGGCAATAACCCTTCAGTCCACAGAACCCTCACCATCACTCCCTTTCTCCACTGCCAGCCCAAGTTCCTACTAAGGTACATGATTGAGCATAGTATGAATTTACTCCCACACACTTGGTTGGAGGAACATAATTTAACTCTGTATCTGTTCCTGCCAAATTTCTCTTAGCTTCCATTACAGAGCCCAGTCTCTTATGATAAATAAAAAAAAAGTAAAGGTAAAAAAAAAAAATGCCAGAGTTATCTGGCATTGGGTTTGAGTAAGCAGGACATGCCTTGGCCCTCAATTTTAGGAAATCCCTCTTGAGCCTTCAGTTTGAGTCCAACTCATATTTGAATAAGAATCCTCCTGAAGATTCTTATTGGGTGAATAAGAAGATTCTTATTCCCCCTGTGTGGGATGGTTGCTAGACTCCCTTCCCCAAATTAATTGATCAGAGACATCTTCAGGTACGAAGAGAAAGCATTTATTTAGTCCCTGCAGGAGAGGCCCAGACACACAGCTAGGAGACATCTCAGCTCCCAACATGTGCTCGGGGACCTGGCAAGCTTGAAGCAGGAAAGCTGGTTAAATAGCAAAAGACCCAAGCCTGTTCATTGGATAGACTAAAAGGAAGTAATCATCATTGACCAATGGTCACCGATGTTGTCTTCATCCTGTGTCACTTCCTGTCACTGATTTAGCGTCTTGATCTTTAGAGACCTCTAGGCCTGAGGATCATGTGACTTCCTGCAACCTGGGCCCAAGACCTGATCTTCCCACTCTGCAGACCTCTGGGGAAAGGATCATGTGACTTAGGCCTAGTCTCAGAGACTTCTTGAGAAAGCTTCACCTGTCTCATCCACTCCTCAGGACCACTGCAATAGTTTCCTTACAGGCCTCTCATCTTTCTCTCTCTTGAGAGAAATCTTCTATTGACTCGTTGCACTCAGATCAATTCATTTTAACCAACACTTACTTATTCACATTTATTGAAATATAATTTATTGCAGTTCTGCTAATATTGCTCTGAATGAAAATTCAGGCTCTAAAGCACCCTGTCCAAGGGGAATGGTGAAAATACTCTGAATTATCTTGCTACTTAAAAAAAAAATATTTCATTACAGTGGGGTAATATTGCTATTGATGTTACTGTTTTGGGTAATGAATAGGGAATATTTGTTGAAAAAACATGTTAGATGCAGAAAATTCAAAGTGAATTCTACTTGTATTTTTGAAATCATTACATTGCTAAGACACTTATGCCATGTTTTTAAAAAAAGAACACAAAATAAACAAAAAAACATTTATTAAGGGTCTATTGTGCATGGTGAGTGCTGTAAGGTATCAAGGATGAAATGATGGAATAAGAAGAGTATAAGTGTAGAGAAGAGGGATTAGTCTCCCTAGGGATAAGGGTCACCTTATCTTCTAAGAAAAAGGGAAGAAGAAAAGAAAAAGAGTGGAAAGGGAGAGGTTTAATGCACTGGAGGAAAGGACTTGAAGATACTATCAAATGATCTCAATTTTAGTAGATTTGGAGACTAGGCTATTAGTGGAGAGATGAAAGTGGAGGAAGATATTTGAGAGTTTGAGAAAAGAAGAAAAGATTTGGAAGACCTAATTTGAAATTGCTAAATGAATCTTCCTAAAGTACCATTTTGAGTTATTTTCCCTGCTTAAAAAACTTCAATTGCTACCTATTGCCAACAGGACACCATGCAAGCTTCTTAGCCTTGAATTTAATGCCCTCTTAGTCTCTACCCCCCCAACCACTATCTCTTATTGGTTACTCATATCAAATCTCTTAGTTTTTGCCAAGTTTATTCCCTCTGTAATCCCCTCTCCCCTGAACACTCACAGCCACATCTTGTCCTCCACCCATGTTTTCCCATTTTGCATATACCTTCAGTATCCTCTAACTTTCCTTCATCTCCCCCAATCCTACCCATACTTTAAGACCCTGACTAAAGCTCTTCTCAAAGCTTTATTTGACCACACCATCCTGAAGTACTTGTCTTCCTCTGAATTTATATGGCAGTTAGTTATTATCCTCATAGTTTATTTAATGATGATAGGTGGCCTTGAAGCATCCCTTCTATTATTCTGAGCTCTTAATCTGTGATTTCCTGAGTGTGGGATTTCCTGCCAACAAAGCAGATTGTAATATATAATTTAGGATTTTAGAAAGCTGTCCAATGCTCTGAGAAATTAAGTGACTTATTTATTATCCCTTCCAGGTCACATGATTAGTAAGCATCAGAAATGGCATTTGACCCCAGGTCTTGATTCTTTGACCTTTCCTGTACTTAACCTCTTTACATTTAAGATGTTTGTTAGATACTTGTTGAATTGATTTACTATCTTAAATAGTCATAGCAATGTATGGTTTTAAAGTCAATTTCTGCAAATTCACCATATCCTTATAATCCATTTGACATATACAGAAAAGATCACTGGACTAGGAAACAGAAGACTTAAATTCTGAGTGAGGAGCTGCGACCTACTCATTTTGTGTCTTTGGGATCAGAACTAATGGAATTCTTTGAGCCTCATCTTTCTTATTTATAAATCTTGGGAGCTGGACTAGATAAGGTTTAAGGTTATTTCTATTCATGACATTTTATGATTCCAAAGAAAATAATATTTGCTTATTACTTAACATGAAAATTTGGCATTGGAAAGGGATAGAGAAAGAAGAGAAGATTAAGAAGACTTTAGCTAAAATAGAGTCTTGGAGTTAGATTTCAACTAGGTTAAATCTGAGTTCAAATGTGACCTTACACTTACTAGATGTGTGACCCTGGGCAAGTTATTTATTCTGCCTCCCCTCAGTTTCCTCATCTATATAGAAGATGAGAATAAGAATAGCACCAAGGTTATTGCAAGGTTAATGATATGCTATTTATTAAATGCTTTTCAGACCTTTAAACACTGTAGAAATACTATTTATTATTATTAATGCATATGTCTATTTTCTCATCTCTTCAAAGTCATGAGGAAAAAAATTATACATATATTAAGAATATTTTTGATGAAAATGAGAAAAAGAGAAATGGGCTTTTGTAAATGATTGTATGGGCTTCATCTTTAAAGCCAGTCAAATAAAAATATAGAGAATACAAATTTTAATATGTTTAAGTCAGTTATTTTTTCAGTTGTATCCAACTTTTCATTATCCCACTTGGGATTTTCTTGGCAAAGATATTAGAGTGGTTTTAAATTTCTTTCTCCAGTTCATTTTACAGATGAGGAAACTGAGGCAAAGTTAAATGACTTTCCCAGGATTACCCAGCAAGTAGGTGTCTAAGGCCAGATTTGAATTTAGGCCTTGACAAGGGGCTCTGTACTCTATGCATTGTGTCACCTATCTGCCCCCAATGTGTCAATTAAAGCAAAAAACAATTCTCATCCAACAAAATACATCTCATAACACTGTTAAAATCTTAACAAATTCCTTTTTGTAGAAATGGAAATAATTTAATTTGATTATCCTCTGATTAACATCCATTGAGACATAAAACAGAAGAATATATGCTTATCATCTGTGGAGGTTGCCCAACATAGAATCCAGGGAGAAGAAGGATTCCCTAGAAACTCTACTGGATGACATTTGACTGATAGCATCAAGTCAGTGGCTAATAAAGGGATTACTTCACCATTTCAAATCATTGAATTTCTTCAGTGTTCAGTCATGGACATTGTCCTCCTCCCTAGCATAGCTCAGTGAGAGTAAGCATTTATGACTGACCAGGAGCAAGAAGGATATTTTTGTTTCATATGCTGTTCAGTTCCAGACCACATCTTTACATGGTTACAAAAGTGTAAGCACTTATATGTAGGTACCTACACATATGCAATAAGTGTGTACAAATATATACTTATATAAGATCTATATGCTTATATAACTTCACAAATAAACATAAATACAGGTACATACAAATTAAATACATGATAATTTTGAGAGGGAGGGAATTAGAAACTGGGGGATCAGAAAAGACTTCCTGTAGAAGGTGAAACTTCAGAGGGGGGGTGGGGTAGGGGGTAGCTAGGTGGCCCGGTGGATAGAGCACCAGGCCTGAAGTCAGGAAGACCTGAGCTCAAATCTGGCCTCAGACCCTTAACACCCCAATTGCCTCAGAAAAAAAAAAAAAAAGAGAGAAACTATTCTAGGCTTGAGAGACAATCATTTCAAAAGCATGGATGGGCATAGGAGACAAAGAATTGGGATAGGAAATGAAATGTGCATTTGAAGCTATGAGTAGGCCAGTATGGGATAGGTTTTAGTGCCCAGAGGGCAGAACTATGTAAAAAGGGGAGGGAGGAGGAGATCCGAAGGAGGCTGTTGTAGAGAACTTTAAAAGCCAAACTGAGGATTTTATTTGTTTCCAAAGATAATAGGGAGCCACTGGAGCTAATTGAGTGGTTGCTGACATCAAGACTTTCATGGTTGTGAGGAAAATGGATTGAAGTGGGAAAAGACTTGTAATAATCCAAGAGATACTATTGAAAAGTCTAAATTGCGATAGTAACTGAGAGAGGAGACAATGTATGTGACAGAAGTTATAGATGAGATTTGGCAATTGATTGCATATGTGGGGTGAGTGAGAGTGATATCACTCTCAAAATTTGAAGAGCCCATTAATTTTATTCTATAAAAAGTATTTTTAGTAAGCTATGATAAGTTATTAAAGGAACCATGACAGATAGCACTTTCTATCTTGTGTGGTTTCCTTTAATGAAAACCAGATGATGCCACGCTTATAATGCTCCAACTGAGTCATCGCTCTCCTGTTTTGTTTTTCTTTAAAATCTCGTATACTGGTGGTATTTGCTGAATCAATTCTTGTCTGTACTTGTTTGTTGAATAATTTTAACAAACTATTTAAAGATGTACCACCTTCAGAACCTGTTAATCAGATCCAATGTTATTTTTTTATTGTCAAACAAAACTCACACTTTTGCATAATAAAAGATTAAAACAATGAATTAGGTGAGAAAACAATAAAACTTGATTGTTTTAACTGAAAAATCAGTGACTTCTGAGGTGTTTTGTTACTCTACAGTGACTAGAGAGAGCATTGTGTAGAAAAAACATAAAAGTACTGGACTTAGAGTTGGGAAGACCTGGGTTATAATTAATTGTATGATCTTATGTAAATCATTACCTCTCTGAGTCTCACAAAACTTTGGTAGACTTCTTTGCTTAACTGTATAAATGTTGTAATCTGATTCAGTTTGAATACTGATATGATATGACTGCCCCCTATAGTTTGTAGATTTATTACATTTTGTCCAACAATTTAACACTTTTTAAAATTGTTTAATAAATTGCTTTAAATGCATTTGGATATATAGGTATCAGTGGTAATTAATAATTGCCTTTATCATCTTTTATACTCTATTAAATAATATGTACATATGTACACGCATATTTTCATATAGTTGTAATCAGTGTTTGCAGTTATAGTTTTAATCAAGTTTCTGGGGTTTTCTTTTCTATGTATTTTTTCATATTTCTATGTGTTCTTCATATCTGTCATCCTATATGATAACATCATGTTATCATATATACTCATGTACTCATCATCATCATGTACTCATGTCTACAGAAAACTCAACTATCTGGTCTGAAGTGTTTTTTAGTTTTTTTTTTTTTTTTTCCCTATTATCTACATAGCACATCCATTCAGATTTTTTGCAAAAATGCTTTTTTTGTTCTTTTTAATTGTTTCATCATGGCATTTTTCCAAAACTGAGAATAACATGTCAGTGGTAGCTCTTGTTGGGTATATGCATGTTGTTTTCCAGAGAGATGGTCCTACTTTGCATTGCACAATGCATTTATAGAATCATAAAGACATAGATTTAGAGCTGGAAAGGATCTTAGAATTCATCTAGAGCAACTTCTCAATTAAAGAAGGAAGGGGCTTGCCCAAGGTCACATGAGTATTAAAGGGCAGAGCCAGGATTTAAACCTAAACTAGGAGTCCTCCCTCTTCATATCCAGAATACTTTCTATTCTAACTCCTCTGAGCATTAAATTTGATCCTCTTCCTGACCCGTTTTGCTACTTCAATTTATATAAGGTGGTTTTTCATACCTATTTTACTTTTCATTTATAAAATTATTGATAAAAGTGAACATTTCAAATGTTTGCTTACTGTTTGTAATTTGGGGAACTGATTGTTTATAGCCTCTTGACATTTGTCCACAACAGCTCTATATTATCTTTATAGATTTGCATCTGTCCCATAAACATTCTGGACAAATTTTTGCATAACATATTAATTGCATATATTTCCAACACAGATATTAATTCATTCTCTTGCTTTTCTATCTAGTAAATTGACAATGTGATATACATATATATGTATATACATGCATATACACCCTCATATTTCTATATGTATATATTGGCATATACACATACACATACATATATGTAATTCCACATGAACATGGCAATCCTATTAACAGTAAGGACCAGAAAATCGAAGTGACTTTTCTAAAACGATAGAGGTAATAAATGAATAGCGAAGTTAGCTTTTGAACTCTGGTTCCTTGACTCTAAATCTCCTAAAAATTGAGACGCAGCCAGAAGTATTGATGCAAGCACCAGGTGAATTATTTCATTATTGAATGAGAGGATACAGATGACATTGATTTACCATAATTTTACATTGGATTAGAGACAGGTTTTTCTTGTCAAAAGACAGATGGGTTCCCATAGTTCTATAAAAACCATATGAGTTTTGGGAATTATAAAAATAATGGAAATCTATTTTATTTTTGATCTTAGAAAAAAGAAGTTTAGGAAAATTGTCCCCTTACAGACTAGTTTAGAGCTGCTTCTTTAAGAAAGAAGACAAGAGCTACCTGCTAAAGAAGTGAAATTGTGGAAAACTCTGAGAAGAGGAAGACCTAATCAATTGAAAGCACAAAGTGATGAGAGTTACCTACTGGAGGAAAATTCTATCAAAAGATGGAGGACAGTGACAGGAGCTGGAAATGAAGAACTGATGAATGAGAGTAGTAGGAAGTAGAGCCTGAGAAGGACAGTGCTAGCAATGAGACAAGTACTAATTTTTAGGAACTAACTGGAGTTGTAGCAGAGCAGTGAAAGACAGCTAATAAGAACATTATAAAGAAATATAAAGAAATCTCTTCATGTTTTGCCTTGTAAACTTTAGTGCTTATAAGAGGATCTGGTGACTACCCTTAGAAGAACGTCAGATACTGAAGTTTCTATAGCATCTGTAATAAGACAAATGATTAAGCTAGAAAATAGAAAAATCCTCCAAATTATTCAGGATATTCATGTCAGGAGGGTGTCTCTGAAATAAGAGTTCCAGTTTTAGAATGATAATGGTCTTTCTTGGCATCCTGAAAAAGGTAAGGAAAGATAAGAAACCACTTAGTTCTACCTGTCTTTCCTTATTTCCCAGTTAGTTGTAGTGTTGACACTGGAAATGAAGGTCTGTTTCTTGTGCTTCCCTTTCCCCTCTGGAATCAGTAGGAATAAAAGTAGGGTTTTGATTGTAGATGCTTTCAGGAGTTAGGGTGGTCTCTGTTATTTTCTATAATGTCCCTTCCTCTTTGCAACTGTGACAACTCTTTGCCTTTCTCCTATATACTTATTGGGGTTTATTTTATAGCATGATTACTTACATTTCTGAAATCACCTCCTGCTAATTTGTAAGTTTCCAGATGACAGAGACCAAGACTTATTCCTCTTTCTGTCCCCAAGGGCTTGTACATATTGAATGGATAGATGAATAAATTAGAATTATGTGCTTAAAACAATTATTGAATCAATGATTTGGTACTTTGTTCTTGTTTTGGTTTCATGTCTTGTGGCAAATAGTTTGCTTTGAGTTCTTTTAAGTTTAGATTTCAAACTATTGCTTCCCCTTGAAGAACATCCTTTAATGCCATACAAATCTTGTCCTTGAAGACCTTTCAGTACATTGCATTATAACCAAGTTATCTGACCAACAGGATGCATTTTAAAAGACCAGATTAATTTTTCCTCTACATCAGTGAATGTCTTCAAAGCACTTATATTGATAGAGAATTCTTCAATATGAGAAGTTATTTTATTTAATATTTTATTGAATTGGTTTTGAACAAACCAACTTCTTGGAATAAAGTAGGTAAAAATGGTAAAAAAAAAAAAAAAAAATTGCTCTATGCCCTTATCACTGGTGACACTAAAGTTTGGAGTGAGAGGTTTTTATTCATTCTCCCTCTCCTCAATTTATCTCCTTTATCATTCAGCATTGAGGATAACCCTATTCAGCTCAAATGCAGTACCATGCATAAAGTATGAAAACTTCAAAGCATTATTAGATAAATGTCAATTATTAGAGGCACTGTGGAATTATGGATAGAGAGCCGGAATTGAAGTGAAGAAGAGCTGGATTTGAGAGGTTGTAGGCCCTTAGACGAATTATTTAACCTCTTAATGTCTCCAGGCAGCTTTCTAAGCCTAGAAGTTGCAGGAAGTGATAAATGTCTCCTGTATCATTTGGCATTGAAATTGTTCTTTGGCTATTAAGTACTGTATTGTTAATAAGGGTTTGGCACCACCTTGTGGTAAATTACGAAAATTTTCTTATTTGTAATAGAATGTTTTTTTTCCTGAGACTTGTTTCCTTGGCCTTCTTTTATTTATTTTTATTTGTTTATTTTTTTATAATAATAGCTTTTTATTTTTTCAAAATATATGCAAAGATAGTTTGCAACATTCACCCTTGCAAAACCTTGTGTTCTAAATTTTTTCTCCCTCGTCACCTCTTCCTTTCCCTAGATAGCAAGCAATCCAATATAGGTTGAACATGTACACTTCTTTTACACATATTTCCATATTTATCATGCTGCACAAGAAAAATCAGACCCAAAAGGAAAAAAAGAAAAAAAAAACAAAATGCAAACAGAAAAAAAACAATAAAAAAGTGAAAATACTATGTTGTGATTCACAGTTCCCACAGTCCTGTCTCTAGGTTCAGGTAGCTTTCTTCATCACTAGACCATTGGAATTGGCCTGGATCATCTCATTGTTGAAAAGAACCACATCCATCAGAATTTATCATCATATAATTTTGCTGTTTCTGTTTAGTGTTTTCTTGGTTCTATTCACTTCACTCAGCATCAGTTCATGTAAGTCTCTCCAGGCCTCTCTGAAATCATCCTGCTGGTCATTTCTTATAGAACAACAATATTCCATAACATTCATAAGCCATATCTTGTTCAGCCATTCTCCAACTGATGGGCATCCTCTCACTTTCCAATTTCTTATCCTTGGGCTTCTTTTAAAGGGAGAAAGAAGATCACAACTCAATTTTCTTGAAGTGACTGCCTGCAAAACTTTGTACTCTATTCATTCTCTTTAAATTTCTTATTCATCAACTTTGACCTCTCTTCTCTACTTCATTCTTTCTTTCTCCATGTTCCTAATTCCTTGCCTCCTTTCTTCACGTTTCACAGGTCACTGAGCAAAGGGTTGAAAACAAGCACCTGTCTATAGCAAACACTTAAGAGTATTTCTATTGACCCTGTCCCATAAAGGTCCAACAGAAAAAGAAAGGAAAAAAAGGAAGCAGAAAGTATTCATTTTTTTTTAACTTCTTGATTGTTTTTCTTTAAGTTACAGACCAAGAAAAGGGTTAAGATGGAGAGCTTATCTTTCCACACTCAATCATATCAACTGGTGGCTATTATTTTTTTATTATTATTTTTATTTTTAAAAGTGCTTTGAAGCTTTCGTACTTTGTATATAGTGTTGCATTTGAGCCAAACAACATACTTCTACTTGATAAACACCTTTTAATTTCTTCATTTGAAGATAGGATGTGCTCCCTATCCCTAGATTTTTGAAAGATATCCATTTATAATTTCAGAGAAACTTGGGAAAACTTGTGTGTGGGACAAAGACCACTGACTCAAATAAATCAAGGAGATTTCTTAAGGTAAAACAGAAAGGAATTTTATTATAATCTTACAAGAAAGGGCATCTCTCTCCCAACAAGCAGTCAGACAAAGAGAGGCTAGGCACAGAAAGCAAAGAATGATTATATATGAGTCTGGGGTAACACTCCCTAAAGGCTGGACCTTTGCCCTGATTAGCCAGGACAAATGACCTCACATTCTAAGTCATAAATGAGGAAAAACTTCTAATCTAACCACATCTTTAGAATTACTAAATTACCCTATATAGGAGTTTTAATGCCAAGGTGAGACTAAAGTCTCACAAAGAAAAAGGCTATATGATCCCATTCTTTTTTTTTTTTTAAAGCTTTTTATTTGTATAACATATGTATGGGTAGACCCTCAGCATTGATCTTTACAAAGCTTTCCATTATAAATTTTACCCCCAGTCCCCTCCCCTCCCCTAGATGGCAGGAAGTCCACTACATGTTGATAATGTTGAAATACTTGACAAGTTGTGCAAGAAAAACAAGAAAATCAGAGAAAGGAAACACAATGCAAGCAAACCTCAATAGAGAGCATGAAAATGTTATGTTGTGGTCCATATTTCATATCCCTCTCTCTGGGTGTATATGGTTTTCTTCAGTGAACAATTGGAACTGGTTTGAGACAATTCTTTGTTGCAGAGAGCCATGTCCATCAGAATTGATCATCATGTAATATTGTTGTTGCTGTGTATAATCTCCTGGTTCTGCTCATTTCACTCAGCATCAGTTTATGCAAGGCTCTCCAGGCCTCTCTGAAATCATCCTGCTGGTCGTTTCTTACAGAACAATAATATTCCATAACATTCATATACCATAATTTATTCAGCCACTATCCAATTGATGGGCATCCCATCAGTTTCCAGTTTCTAGCCACTACAAAAAGGGCTGCCACAAACATTCTTGCACATGTGGGACCCTTTCCCTCCTCTAAGATCTCTTTGGGATAAAGGCCCAGTAGAAACACTGCTGGGTCAAAGGGTATGCACAGTTTGATAACTTTTTGAGCATAGTTCCAAATTGTTCTCCAGAATGGCTGGATGCATTCACAGTCCCACCAACAATGTATAAGTGTCCCAGTTTTCCCACATCCCCTCCAACATTCATGGTCATCCTTTCCTGTCATTTTAGCCAATCTGACAGGTGTGTAGTGGTACCTCAGAGTTGTCTTAATTTGCATTTCTCTGATCAATAGTGATTTGGAGCAACTTTTCATATGACTAGAGATGGTTTTGATTTCATCATCTGAAAATTGTCTGTTCATATCCCTTGACCACTTATCTATTGAAGAGTGGCTTGAATTCTTATATGTATGAGACAATTCTCTATATATTTTAGAAATGAGGCCTTTATCAGAACCCTTAAATGTAAAGATGATTTCCCAATTTGATGCTTCCCTCCTAATCTTGTCTGCATTAGTTTTGTTAGTACAGAAACTTTTTAACTTAATATAATCAAAATTATCTATCTGGTGTTCAATTAGGAGTTCCAGGTCTTCTTTGGACATAAATTTATTCCATCTCCACAGGTCTGAGAGGTAAACTATACTATGTTCCTTTAATTCGCTTACAATATCACTCTTTATATCTAGATCATGAACCCATTTAGATCTTATCTTGGTGTGTGGTGTTAGGTGTGGGTCCAGTCTTAATTTCTTCCACACTAGTTTCCAATTTTCCCAGCAGTTTTTGAAGAATAGTGAGTACTTATCCCAGAAGCTGGGGTCTTTGGGTTTATCAAACACTAAATTGCTAAAGTTATTGCCTACATTGTCCTGATAACCTATCCTGTGCCACTGATCGACTGCTCTATTTCTCAGCCAGTACCAAATGGTTTTGATGACCGCTGCTTTATAATATAGTTTTAGATATGATCCCATTCTTTGTAAACAACATGATTTCTGGAGAAAGAAACTTGGGTCTGTGCCATAGCAGACCTTCCTTCAGTCTTTAGAACACTGTCTCCATCTTGTGAGACAACTTTCACAGTTCACTTCATTCAATCCCTCCCCCCCCTTCCCCTTTTATCAGTTGAAAGCTTCTCACATCAAAGTTTATACATTTCTTCAACTTCCTGGTCGTCTTCATCTTTGGTGTCTGACCTATTCTCCCAGGCTATGGTCCCCACCCTTGTCTCTTGAGTATTGTCAAAGTTGATAATCTCTAGACTACCTACTATCTTAATCATTATGGTCAGAGTTTTCTGAACCATATTGGTAATAAGTTGCATCATACAGGGGAGATATAACTCCACTGAGGGCTATTAGAAGAAACCACAAAGCCTCTCTCCAACAGGCTCCTCCAAACCAAGACCACCAAGAGGTGTTAAAAGGTTAGGTCCAATTAGGTCCAAGTTTGAATCAGAACGTGTGCTAATTTTCTGATGTCTTTGGTTATATCTTTTACCAAGGCAATAGTCAGTATTTTCTTCTGAAAACATAATCTTTTCTTATGGGAATATTAACGATGAAATCACCCAGACAGGTTCCTCCTTTGCTTGCCCTTTATTCTAATCATCTTGAATAATACAAATTGGAAATAGGAGGACTTCACTAAATACTATGAGGATAGTTTTCCATAGACATCTCCTTATTGATTGGATTTTTATAACCCCAGCTTTCTTCTTGGGTTCGGGTAGTACTTATGTCCTTCACAATTGGAGTAGGTAACCTTTCACAATAAAGGTGCCTACCAGGAAAGTCAGCAACAACAGAAATGTTAAAATAAATAGACATATATACCTAGCAACAGATATACGATTAGGCCTACTCACTTATCTATTTTAGGATATAATGATCACATTTTTTTTTCCCAGATTACTTGAATTGTGCTCATGGCTTCTACTGACCATTTGCTCTGATTATAAAAATTTGCCATAAGAGGAAAAAAAAAGATAGGGACCTGATTTAAATAGCATTAAAACTGGTCCTTCAAGTTTTAGCTTGAGAACACATACATGATACAGGATAAAGCATCCTTAACTCAGTTTTACTTCAGTTATTTGTCACAGTTTTCAATTAATCATGTAGTAATAATTCCATTTTAAGCAAGACTCAGGAATAATCAGGTGAGTTCTTATTCAAAAAAACACCATTGGGAAACTGAGTCAGAAGGATCCTACTTTAGATGGAGACCAAGGTTGTTCTTACAACTCTTGACCAGATATTAACTTCCAATTGTAACAATTCTGGACTGGCTTATGGCATATTCCTTTCAAATGGTGATCACTGACTTCATCCATTAGACTATCATACCTGAATCTAAAACTCCAAATAATATCAGCTACAGTCCCAAGATATTTTATCTTAAATAGCAAATCTTATTAATCATAGCTTCAGTTAAATTTAGTTCTTAAGGATCACATATCCTAAATAGGTATTGACTATGACCTTACATTGATACTAATAAGAGATTTATCCTGGAAAGTTTACAGCTTATTTTTCATATCTAAGTAGATGGTTTTAAAAGTTCAACATTACAAAAATCATTTTGCTTTTAAAATGCTCAATACATAGAAAAATTCTAAATTGCATATTGTCTATAGCAGAAACATGTTCAAAGAGACAAAGGCAAAAACTATTATTCTCAGAGTCTCTTTAAATAATGTGCACAACTTTAAGATGACTCAGTATAACCAATTAAAACTCACACAGAATAAAGAATATCCTAATTTCACATAAAAGAACCTTATCAGAATTAACAGTAAAAATTTCTTCATCCTAAAAAAATGTTAATTCAACTTCCTCCAATCAAGGAGTCCCTATAAACTTTTTTTTGGAAATATAAATAACAGGTACAACACCAATATTGTTAAAATTCCTCTAAGCACAAGCATTCCCATCTTCCATCAAACATTCCTAATTGCAAAGTCAATTTTAGAGGTTATAAATTGTCCTTAACAATGCATTCTTTTTCTTTTCTTTTCTTTTCTTTTTTTTTTTTGCTAAGGCAACTAGGGTTAAGTGACTTGCCTAGGGTCACACAGTTAGGAAATGTTAAGTGTCTGAGACCAGATTTGAACTCAGGTCTGTCCTGACTTCAGGGCTGGTACTCTATCCACTGCGCCACCTAGCTGCCCCTAACAATGCACTCTTGAGGTTTCTCCACAGGTATAGTAAGCCTGGTGTTCTCAGCTTCCAGACTGCAGTCTCATTCATCTGTAACATCTGGTAAGGTCTTTCCCACTCTGCTTTTTCCAGGACTTAGTAAGCACTCACTCTCCTGCAAAATGTAAACTCCAAAAGTATTGTCTGGGTTAACAATCCTTGTTTCCTAAGGGCTAAAAAGGGATGAGTTCACTGCCGGTATATAATTCCTTAAAAAACTTATCCTTTGTTTCAAAAGAGGTTCTTTCCCTTTCTCCTCCCAAATAAAATAAACCAATCTCATAATGAGGAAAGTCCCAGATCATTTCTGGAATAGTTCTAATTCTTTAACAAAGCAGTAAGTAAACATTTGGTTCAAGGCAATTTAGTCTCTAACAGCAATTTGGTAAATAGTTTCTTTTTTTAATTTATTAATACTTTTTATTTGCAAAACATATGTATGGGTAATTCCTAAACATTAACCCTTACAAAGCTTTCTGTTACAAATTTCCCCCCCTACTCCCCACTCCTCCCCTAGATGGCAGGATATCCACTACATGATAATTATGTTAGTAATTAGTTTCTTAAGAATCTGATTCATTCTTTCCACTTTCCTGGATGAGGGCAGATGCCCAGATGTGTGGAATTGCCGCTCAATTTGCAATTCTTCCCCATTATTTCTTATAAAACCTTAGAAGTAAAATATGTTCCTTTATCAGAATCAATAATCTCTACCAATCCACATACATAGGTACAATTTGTTCCAGTGTTATTCCACTAACCCCTTTTAAAGCAGCAAAACTCAGGGGAAAGCTTCCACCCATTTCCTATATCTATTTCCCCACTGGTGTAATTTCATTAAAACTTAGCCTAAATATTTTGGAGCCAGGCTCCCTTCCTGTGGAGGAATACCTCCTCAATACCTTCTTATTTATCTTTAGACATGTAACACATCTTTCAGATACAATGTAATTACACATAGCCTCATACACCAAATTTTCTTGCTTTTACTTCTTTGTGAAAGGGAGAAAGCAAGACAAACCTTAAGATTAATATTCTAAATAGCTTTGGATCAAATGTCACAAAATTTATGCCACATATTCAGCTGGGCTGACAAACTGTTAAACTACAGCTCATATAATTTTTATAAATTATTGGGTATATTGGGTAATTTTTATAAATTACCCAATATATAATTTAGCAAGCAAAATAGTAGCTTAAATATATTTCCTCTAATTAGGAGATACAAACATGTGACCTCTTTAGGTAAGTTACCAGATAACCAAAATTTTTAACTTAAAATCAAATGAAATATAGATTTAAATTTCTAGTATCAATATTTCAATATCAATGCACACATTTCTAAACTCTTATACCAGAACAACCAAGTTTACAATTTTAGAACCCACGAGTTAATAGTAATTATCCTATACAATTTCAGAATCAGAATTACAATTTAAACACATACAGCCCCCAAACTTAAGGTAATAGAAAACTGCCCTTTCAAGTCTCCATAGGGCTTTAAGAAATTGGTAGACTCTAGGACCCTGGGGAAAGAGGGTAGGAGAAATTTGGACCCAGGTGTCTAGCCACAGGCCTGTGGTCCAGTGGCTGTCTTATTCTCTGTGAAAGAAATGCTTGGGGAGGGGGGCCCATGTCAAAGATGAAGGGGCACCAATGCAAACCCCAGAAAAATTCAGATCAGCCAGGGATATCTCCCTAGACAAGAAAGATTCCACAAACTTGAAAAGCTTGGAAAAACCCAGAGAGTGCAGTTTTTTTCTTTTGGCAATTTCCCTCACAAGGTTTTTAATCATGTAAATTAGGCCTACTTAAAAACACAATAGATCAACTCAATTTAGCTGATAGTACCAAGCAATTTAAAACTTATTCTCAAAAACTCCAGAATCTATTAAAATGTTCTTAATAGTTCTGTAACTTAACTATTTCTGAAGACTCAAATTGGCCAGTTCCAGGACCCCAGAAATGCAATTTTTCTTTCTTTTCTTTTCTTTTTTTTCTTAGAAGTTTATGTTCTGGGGCAGCTAGGTGACACAGTGAATAGAGCACCAGCCCTGAAGTCAGGAGGACCTGAGTTCAGATCTGTCTCAGACACTTAACACTTGCTAGCTGTGTGACCTTGGGCAAGTCACTTAATCCCAATTGCCTCAACAATAATAATAACAAAAAAATTTATATTCCAATTCCGGGTACTAGATAACAAATCAAATCTGAGTTCTACATTCTCAAAAGGAATCCATTACTAAATCAATTTAAGTAGAACAGAACTAATCTCCATCACAATCAATTAAATTTCCAATTTTAACACACATACCAATTTAAAGTTATTTTGAAATTAACCAGTACCTTTACTTTGTAAGACTCCCTAAATTCTACCCAGGTGTTCCATTCAAGCAGAATTGCCTTTTAGTTGCTTTCCTGATTCTCACAAACCTTTTCTTTTTGTAATACAGGAAAAAGTTAAGCATCCATTCTGCTCCATATGGGTTTTACCTTGAGATTCTTCCTGGCAGGATTCCACAGGCCTGAGTTTTGATAAAGTTATAGGCCCCTTCCTTAGAGGAGTTTTTAAAGTGGTAGCACCCTGCTTTTTCATTTTCCCTCAAATTCCCAACTCTCTAATTCCTTTCAGTCTATGCTCTTTTCATTCATACATAATTAAATTTTCTCACTAACCTTTCTATATACACATATCTCCTTTCTTCTACTTGCTTTTACCATCCTCACTGTATTAAATATATTTTTCTCTTCTCTCCCCCTCTTCTGTAAAGCTGCTACAGTCAGCCAGACTCAGAGGGAGAGAAAGAGAAAAAGATTCTCTTTCCTTGGGCTAACGATCCCAGAATTAGTTCCAAAATTACCTTACCAAGATCAAAAACCAATATACTCACCCAATCAGAGTGACATCAGTTAAAGATCTTATCTTTAGCCACTCGGAAAGAATTACTACTCTGAATTCCAGCAATTCCAACAATTCAATCTGATCTTTTCCAAACCAGCAACAGAGAGCTCTCACAAACTTGCTCACTTTTTAACACAGAACACAGAATTCAAAACAAACACATATACAGAAATCACACAGACACACACAGAAATCTATTTTACATATAGTTTTAAGTTAGGCTTATACAATTAGCCCTGGGAGTATCCTCCTTATACAGAGCAACAATATTTAATAATTTTACTTTTTGCCCTTATATCTTCCCAAGGGACTATCTCCCAATATCTCTATTTTCTTTTCCATGGAGGGAGGCTTGGACTGAGCTCTTCCCATTTTGAATATTTGATGAGACTTTTCAGGAGCAAGTACACTTAGATCCCAGTCTCCAACACAACCAATTCATTGGGATCATCCCCAACCTTCAGTCACCCAAAAGGTCCTGATTCTCCAGGAACTGAGTACCCTACAAGAACTAGCTTACCTTTTGAGTTCCATGCACAAAAGCTGTTTGTCATCCAATCCCTTGGGATTTGCCTCAGATTTACTGACTTTCATTTTGCCCTGAGTCATTCCCTTTTGGGAATGACTACCTTGGAGAGCAGGAAAAGGTCCTGGACATTGCCTAAAGCAAGGCAGGGTACTCTCCCCATAACTCTGCCCACTCACCAGGTCACATGATCCTGGATGAGCCCCCATAAACTGTGTGGGACAAAGACCACAGGCTCAAATAAATCAAGGAGATTTCTCAAAGTAAAAGCAGAAAGGAATTTTATAATGATCTCACAAGAAAGAGCATCTCCCTCCCAACAAGCAGACAAGGAGAGGCAAGATATAGGAAGCAAAGAATGATTATAAATGGGCTTGTGGTAACACTCTCTAGAGGCTAGACTTTGTCCTGATTAGTCAGGACAAATGACCTCACATTCTAAGTCATAAATGAGGAAAAATTAACTCAACCACATCTTTAGAATTACTAAATTATCTTACGTGGGAGTTTTAATGCCAAGGTGAGACTAAAGACTCACAAAGAAGAGGACTATATGATCCCATTCTTTGTGAACCACATGATTTTTGGAGAAAGAAACTTGGGCCTGGGACACAGCTGACCACTCAATTTTTAGAACACTGTCTCCATCTTGTGAGACAGTTTTCACAATTCACTTCATTCACTTGGATGGATTGCTACACAGTAAAGTGAGCAGAACTAGAAGAATAATTTATACTATAGCATCAATATTATAAAAAATGAACAATTTTGAAAGATTTAAGAACTCTGATCAATGCAATAATCACTCATGATTCCAGAGGACCTACGAAGAGTAATGCTATCCATCTGCAGACAGAGAGATGATAGACTAATATGCAGAATAAGACACATATATTTGGACATGGTTCAACAAGGGGATATATTTTACCTGACTGTGCTTATTTGTTATAAGGATTTTGTTTTTATTTTTATTTTTCCCACTTGTGGGAGTCAGAAGGTGATAGGAGTAAGAATATGTAATGTTTGATAATTAAAAAAATAAAAAAAATCTAAACATTTATATATATATATTAAAATTTGTCTATCTGTTCCCTATAGACATAAAACATTCTTTAGATGGATTTATCTAATCTTTCATATTAGAGAGTTATTATAGTCTCTCCTTAGGTCCAATATGTGTCTTCCTTTAAGATATTTTCCTTCAGTCCAAAGTTCTTTAACTTGCCTGATTTTTGTTGTGAGAATTGGAGGGGGGTTTAGTTTCCACACAGTAATGAAAATTGAATTAAAGAAATACAGAGAAATGAAATTTTGGAACTTGAGAAATGGAGGTTAGGATGCTAGAAAAGGAAAGAGGAAATAAAAGAATAATAAGAGGAGAATGTACTCAAGGATGGAGATTTAGCATAAGAAATACTTGTGTATTGTAATTAGAGGTGGAGAAGCACTTGCTTGTAGTAGTGGTGGTGGGGGATGTAATGATGTGATCAGAGGAGGACATTCATACGCAGGTGTGGGGGGTGTTACACACTCCTGATAGATTATGGTCTCTGGTACTCAGTCAATGGGGCATCAGGGAAGAGATTTGCTTTTCCAGTATAAGGAAGGACAAGTATTGATTCCAAACTTTCCTACCCATCTCTGCAGTTGTATAATTAAAGAGTTTTAACTTTACCGTTTCCCCAGTGGAGTTATTTCTCACACTACCATACCCTAGCCTTTCTGTATACTGTTGTGGAAAAGATTTCTTAATAAAGCTGCTCCTGTTCTATTGGGGAACCTGTGGGTTCCTAAGCATTCAAGATAGAATTTGACTTTTTGGTAAGTCAAGAAGGCAACAAGTTACAAGGGATAAAGGGACTCCAAGAAAGGGACTTTCATTCAGCTGTAGAAAGGGGAGTTTCACTCATTGTTCTGGGTTATCTCTTCCTAAGAAAAAGAACTTCATTGATCTTTGAGAATTCAGACAAAATGAACAAATTCTATAGGGGTTGGGAGTAGATTCTCAGAATAACCAAGCTCTGGACTTGCCTCTAAAAAAGAACCTTTCTTTCCATCACTATACTGGGAAATACTCAAGTAATACAAAGCAGGTCTTCAAAGGAATTAAAAATCATTGGAGGAGATAAGATTAACACTTTTTAAAAAAAGTTTTCTTTTTTTTCCACTTCTTAAATTTTAAAAATATTTTTTTTCAAAATACATGCAAAAATAGTTTTCAACATTCACCTTTGCAAACTTTGTGTTTCAAATTTTTCTTCTTTTCCTTCCCAGTCCCCCCTTCAAGACAGCAAGCAATCTCATATAGATTAAAACATGAGCAATTCTTCTGAACATATTTCCATATTTTTCATGCTGCACACAAAAAAAAACAGATCAAAAGGGTAAAAACACAAGAAAGGAAAAAAAACCAAGCAAACAACAAACAAAAAAAGGTGAAAATACTATGCTTTGATTCACATTTAGCAAGACTAACACTAATGACACAATTAGTAAACAATGTAAGTCTGCACATGTTCTAAATTGAATGGCATAAGCCAGAAATGTTAAACAGGCCCAAGGGCCACATCTATAGCTGGCAAAACTATTCAGGGAATGACCCAGAGTAAAATGTAAATGGGAAATATCTAACAAAATAACTAAACATACAATAGAATGTAGTTAATGTTAACACGTGTTGTTCTAAGTCAATATCCAGCCCATAAGGATTCTCATGTATTGTTTAGTGGTCCCTGTTTCTATGTGAGTTTGATACCACTGAACTAGACAATAAATACTGTAGGAATTAATTTTAAAGCAGGAAGAAAAATCTTCATAGAAGAGATGCGATTTGAAGAAGGGAGATTGAAGAGAGATCAATTTGAAACATCTAACAATACAAGCATAGATTGGTAAAAGCAGTAATCCTAAAAATGGTAAGGAAGGGGTGGTTGCAAGAGAGGAAGAAGTCATGGTGGTTTTGAGCATGTATTTGTTGACAGGAAAGCTACTTTGACATTTAAATGTTTTGACATGTAAATGACATATAAATAATGACATATAAATGGAAATAAAAGGAAATGTCCAAAAAGCAAATGGAAATACTGAACTAGAGCTGAAAAGATAGGGCCAAAGTAGGTAGATATTTAGAGATCATTAGCGAGAAGTAATAGCCGAAATTGTGGGAGTGGATGACCTATCCAAGGGAAATAGGAATAGAAAGAGAAATGCAAAAGTTTGGACACTGTCTTTTTTTTTTTTTTTTTTACTGTAGGATTTAGCCTGTCTGGAAGAGGGCATAGGAAGGTAGGCATTGTTAGTATAGGAACATTTTAAAATTTTTTTTATTAAATAACTTATTATGATAGCATATTAGTCTTGACACTAGGGCATTATATGAAGACTTTGTAGGGCTTATAATTTGAAACTGGCAACTGTGATATTGTTGGACACTAAATCTTAGAAAAATGCCCATGATTTAGGTCAAGTTAGGGAAGAAATAATAGAAGTTGGAGGAAAACCCTTATAGCCTAAGTACCTTCTCCATGTGGGATGTTACACAGTTATTCTGCCCTAATTCATGGTGTTCTTGGGGGTAACTGCTCATTACAAATCACCATTCTGAAACCCCAACAGTATTTTTCCTTCTACCAGATTAAGCTGCAAATCACATTATTTCAGAACAAAAAGCATAAAAAGAATAAAAAGACAAATAAGAGATTTAAAAATTTCTCCATATCTGTGTGAAAAGGGATATAACGTAGAATCTTAAACTGTGCTACAGAAGAGACAACTCTTCTCGAATTACTCATGTTCTCAGGCTGTGTCTTGGAATACCACTGATTAGTAACTTGTTAATCACTACTGGGGATATGCTGCTCATTATATCTGAAGCTACTCCTGGGTAGCTAGGCTTAGTTATGACCATTTGCAACTGGGTTTGCTTTAATTTTCATTGGACTGCTCTCATCTTCTAAAAGCTGTTGAGGCTTCTTCCTCAGAGGAAGAGTTTATCTTTTTGTGAGATTGTTTATGCCTGAGGAATATTTCAGCTTTTTTTTAAGTTAGAATGACAGCTAGTTATCTAACATCAAAAAGACTCCCTTATTATTCTCTCCTCTTCCTTCCCCCTAATATATTCACTATTTTTCTAATGTTTCTATTTTTGCCCAAGACACCATCTTTCCAATTGCCTTGTTTTGCATTTTCAGAATTATCTTCAACTTCTCACTTATCTGTATCATTGTCTGTATCAATCAGTTGACAAATCTTATCAATTCTACCTTCACAACATTTTTTATATTTATCTCTTCTCTTCAACAGCACAACCTCTATATATGCTATCATTTCTCATTTGGACCATTAAAATAGCCTCCGAATTGGACTCCCTGACTCTCTAAAGCATCTTCTGCACACCTGTCATTGTCTGGAATGAACTTTGTTCTCACCTCTGCTTTAAGGAGTCCCTGTCTTCTTTAAAGACTTAGTTTAAATGTTATGCCCCACTGTGAAGCCTTTCTGCCCCATCCCTGGGATTTATCTTGCATAGTTTTTGTATTTTTTTTTTTTTGCTATAGTAAACAAATTATTCTTTCCTTCTCCTAGAACACAAGTCCTTAAGAGGAAGACTGTTTTGGTTTTATTATCCTAGGACCTAGGATAAACTAAGAAATGCTTATTAATTGACATTTAAAAATAAATGCCTTCCTTAAGCAGGAACTCCCTCGGCTACTCAGTACTTATGGTTTCTTTAATTTCCCATTTTGACTTAGAAGCTGATGCGAGGCCTATGGCAAATTGTTCTAGAGCTTTGCTGAGCAGCTCTAAAACTGTAAGATCTTTTCCCTGCATTTCTTTGGAACATCTAGCTCACTGATCCCTTACCCAGGAAAGTTATAGTGTCACAAAGGCCAAAGGGAGAGAGAATTTTAAGAAAGATAAGCATTAAGTGTCATACGATTCAAAAAGAGAATGAAGACAGAGAAAAGGCATTAGTAGATTTAGCATGGCCACTGAGGATCTTCCAGAGAACAATTTCAACAGAGGGGTTGACCCTGGATTGTAAGATCTTAATAAAACAAGTTACATTAATTTTTTTCACTTCCCAATGCATGTAAAAGTTATATTTATTCTATATTGTAATCTGTTAATGTGCAATAGTATTATATCTAAAAAAGTACTCTTGATTGAATCTTTAGGTTTGACTTGTCTAAGATCAATGATTACCGGCCCTACTTATTTCCCTAATAAATTGTATTCCTGATCCTTGTAGAAGTGTTTATATATATATATTTCTTTTTTCCCTATTTCTGCTAATTATTCTACTTTAATTCTACTCCTTAATTTGCCCTGCTAATACTTAACCTCCCCTGAATGGTAGATCGCTCCCTTACCTTTTCCTCTTACCCTTTCCTTACTTCTATTATCCCTTTCCCATTAATCTATATACCTAATTCCACTCTGATTACTCTACATACCCTTTTGTATCCTACCTTATCATTTATCCCTTGCCTATTAATCTACACAATTTGTCCCACTGCTAAAAATCTACACATCTTTTGATGCCCTATCTTGTCCTATTCCCTCTTCCCATCCTTCCCCCCCCCTTATTTCTTTATAAATATTGGAGGGTACTATATCTTTCATGGTATATATGTAATGTTGCCTATTTTTCCCTTTTTCAATGTGAGTAGGTTTTCAGAACTACTAGCTCTCCTCTCTAATGTCTCTGTCTATTCTTCCTCTGCACCTCATTTGTATAAGATAATTACTATTTTTACCTTTTCCTAGGTGGTTTTGCTTTTTAGAGTTAGATCATATTCAACTCTGCCTAAATCTTTCTTTTGAGCTATCCAATTACTGATGCCAATCTTAAACATATGCTATACATTTACATGTTAAAAAAACATAAACAATTTGTCCATGTTAAATTCCTGGAATTTTTGATATTGGCTCTTATACATTAAATTCTTTATTAAATTTGGGTTTAGTTGAGACAAAATCCTGAAAATCTGAATGTCCATTTCTTTTTCATTCAACATTATGGATAATTTTGCTGGATATGATGTTTTTGGCTGTAGACCTAGTTCTTTTGAGTTTCAATATTTATGATAATAGGACCTGTGGTCTTTTATTGTGGCTGCTGATAAATCCTGTACAACTCTAATTGTACTCTATCATATTTGAATTGTTTTTTTCTTGTTTCTTGAAAAACTTTCTCTTTGATCTGGAGTTTTGAAATATTACTTTGTGTTTTCCACAAAGGATCTCTTTGAGGTGGTGATCAGTGGATTTTTTCTATTTTTACTTTCTCCTCACTATCATCAGTCCAGCACAATTTTCTTAGATTATTTCTTGCATTATTGTGTCACATTATTTGGTCACAGATTTCAAGTAGTTCAATTATCCTAGTATTTTCTCTTCTCGATCTGTTCTCCAGATCTGTTGTTTTTCTTGTATTTCTTGTTTCACATTCACATTTCACATTCTGTTCTATTTTTTTAATTCTTTATATTTTGTTTTGTTTATTTCTTTGTCTATTGTAGCTTCTCTTGCCAATTCTAATTTTCAAAAAATTATTTTCTTCTTTAAGATTCAATCTTTCATTTCTAGTTGGCTAACTTTTCCCCCATAATCTTGTTTTTCTTAGCCATGCTTTAAAAGAAAACATAGACCAAAAAAAAAAACCACCTCATGAAAAATAAAGTAAAAAAAAAATTATGCTTCAGTCTATATTCAGGTACCATCAGCTCTTTCTCTGAGTATGGATAACATTTTTCATTGTAAGTCCTTCAGAATTATCTTGGATTGTTGTATTGCTAAAAATAATTAAGTTCACAGTTGATTATCTTACAATATTGTTGTTACTTTGTACACAGTACACTTCACTGCATCAGAGGAGCTTACATTTTAGTAATAGTGAAAGACAACACAGAAAGGGGAGCTAGTATTGGAAAAGTGTGGGCTACATACATGCTGATTTGGTTTGGAAGTGGTGTAGGAATCTGATTCTGGGCTCAGGATAAAGTAGAAGTTCATCTCCCAGAGCCCTGAGATCAGGGAGGGAAGGGGTCTTTATTCTGGTGGAATTGGGGAGAAGGAAGGATAGCAATAGGACAGCATGGTTTGAAAATGTCTAGGACAAATCAAGAATGTATGGACTTAAATTTATTTTATTTTATTTCTTAATTTTTGGGGGGGGGCTTAAATTTAGACAAGTGAGACAGTTCACGCCGGGCAAATTTGGGTCTAAGCTGAAATTTTCTTTCTTTCCTTCAGTTACTTACATTTTCATGTGTCCCATAGCCCTGCAACATAGTGGAAGTACAGTGGAAGGAGTAGAATTTAGAATCAAGTACTTAAGTTGAAATACCATCTCTGCTACTTATGACTTGTGTGACCCTAAGCAAGTTATACTTTCTCCGAATCTCAGGTTTTTTGTCTGTAAAATAGAGGATGTGACCTTTGAAGTCTCTTTCAGCTCTTGAGTTAAGATTCTATGATCTATTCCTGGGTCCCCATTAATACATAGTTCCTTCATAGAACACTGTAGGAGATGGGGTTAGTCATTAGAAAAATCTTCCAGAGTGCTTAGTATAGAAGGAGGTGATGGGATGTTTTCCCCTTTTTCCTAGAAGAAGAGGAAAGAACATGTCTGTCAGAGATTCTTTAAATAGTCTCACCTTGAGGTGAGCAAATGATCCCTTTTTGTATATTCTTTGCATTTTGTTTTTAAAATTTCTATGTAAGATAGCAGTAACAATTTTATGATAAAAAATTAAAGTTTAAGTATATCCTCAAACCACTGAAAAGCAGGCAAAAATAAATGAATGAATGAATGAATAAACAAATTAATGAATGAAATTTAGTTGATTATCTGGGTATTCATGGTGACAAATACTGGGACATCTGGAAATCTGCAGAAGAGTCATTGCATATATATTCTTTGCATTCGATATGATCCAGAGCCAGAGAGATCTGTGTTTCTCATAAAGGCCACTGGATGTCAGTCTAGCTCTTCTTGTCCTTAGAAAAACTGCTGGTCCAATTTCGCTTCTTTCATCTTTCTGCCCCCTCCACCCCTCTAAGTGTTTTGCATCCTCTCCCTGAATATAACAAATGTCCATTGTACACGGTATTTTCTCCAGAAGTACTCTGGGGAGCCCAAGAGTTTTTGCATATCAGCACAAGGGACCAAGGGACTTTTAATAATGATATTCAATGTCTAAACAGAGTACCTCATGGCAACTGCTCTGTACACTCTTCTAGTTTGATATATGAGATTATTATGTAGAGGTAATGTAGGCTAAGTGATGCTTGTCAGGAAGTACTGTTGATGTGAATTCCTGTGTGAATTGAGAAGGCTACTGGAGGAGAGATGGTCTCTTTATAACACAAATAGGGAGACCTGGAAAGAGAGGAGGTGATCAGAGTGTGCTTGAAATGCCCACTGTAGACCTGGGACATTTGCCCTCATTTTGTTCTTGGCAGCAATGTACTGTGCTTTCTTCCAGAGGCACAGGGACTGAGGCTGGAAACCTACTCATTTCTTGTTCTTGTCTATCACGGAGATGAGCACTAACCCATATGCCAGCTTTCTCTGTTCTCCCGAAAAAAGTCAAGTGGTAGGGAGAAACCTGTTTTAATGCAACAATTCAGTCCATATCTATTTTGTTTCCCTTATAAAGTTCACAGTGTTAGATGCTGAAGCTACAGTAATGTTTAACTTCAAAGTTCCCAGCCCCAAGCAATTTACAATCCAGTAGAGAAAACAATGTATATGTAAGTAATTATAAGTTACAATGTTTAAAATGGAAGCAGCTGGGTTGCTCAGTGGATAGAGTGCTGGACTCTATCAGGAAGACTGGAGTTGAAAAATGACCTCAGAGACTTATCAACAGTGGGACCCAGAGCAAGTCACTCAACAGTTGTTTGCCTTAATTTATCAGAGAAGGAAATGGCAAACTACTCCAGTGTCCGTCTATATTTTTCTTGGCATGGAAGAATGATCTTTGATTCACGAAGAGTCAGACATGACTAAATGATCAAATAATAATAATAACAAACAACAAGAAATTAAAATGAATATGTGTGAAAGAGGGATCAAGTTTACATGGAAACTATGAGGGAATAAAGCTGGCTGGAAGTTTGAAGGAATTTGGTTTTAAAAGTTTGGTCTTAAAAAAGAGAAAGATTTAATTAAGTGATATCAAGAGAATCCATTCCAAGCCTAAGGGACAGCATGTGCAAATGCATGGAGGCAAGATGAAATTAGAGTACTTAAATTATCCATTAGGCAATTGGATTACACTGAAACCTTTTGAATAGGAGAGTGCTCCAAAGTGCATCATAGAGATATATTTGGTTTTTATATATATATATATATTTAATCAAAGATATTTGATAGATTTCCATTCCCCCAATATAGACTATTCAGTAGAATTCTTTTTTTTATGTGTATATATATATTTATTTATTATTATTATTTTTTTTAATAAAGCTTTTTATTTGCAAAACATATGAGTGACCTTTCAACATTGACCTTTGCAAAAAAAAAACTTTTTTTTCCCCAAGCTTTTCCTTTCCCTCCCCCCGCCCCCCACCCCTAGATGACAGGTAATCTAATACATGCTAGATAGGATAAATTATATGACAAATACAATACATGTATACATATCTATACAGTTATCTTACTGCACAAGAAACATCAGATCTAGAAAGAGAAGAAGAAAAAAAAAACAACCTAAGAAGGAAAACAGAATGCATGGAAATATTCACAGAAAGCGTTAAAATGCTGTGTTGTGGTTCACTCTCAGTTCCCACAGGCCTCTCTCTGGATGTATATGACTATCTTCATCGCAGCACAACTGGTTTGAATCACATCATTGTTGAAGAGAACCATGTCCATCAAAATTGATCATCGTATAGTCTTGTTGCTGTGTATAATGTTCTCCTGGTTCTGCTGATTTCACCAGCATCAGTTCATGCAAGTCTCTCCAATCCTCCATAGAGATGTATTTGGCAAAAATGGGAGGAACTGATTAAAGGAGGAGGATTGGATGAAGGTAAAGAACTAAGTTAAGAGGCAACAACATAATGGGAACATGAACCCTGGTCGCAGTAGTAGAAAGGTCAAGGAGCAAGTGGTTGTAAAAGATATTATAGAGATAGAATTTACAGGACTGTACATTGATAATAAGGGAAAGGAGTGAGTCAGTGGATCCTAAGGTTTCAGTCATAGGTGGTTGAGAATTAAGGTACCATACATAGAAATAGGGAAAGTAAGAAGAGGCATAGATGTTGGGGGTGAAGATGACAAATTCCTTCTTGAACATGAGGTAGGGAGGTCTTGTGGAGAGTAGGAAGCATGATATTAGAGTTCAGGGTTGAGGTTGGAGCCAGATGAAGATATTTATGTTGAGATGATGGAAAATATGATTGGGTGAAGAAGTCATGGGGAGAAAAAGTTGGGAGTATGGTAGACATCATTTCATCTAGAGAACAGAAACTTTAGCTTATAGTTGGCATAAACAGATTACCCCTTGTATATAGTTTTTTGGATTTCAATTCAGTGCTCCTAAGCAGAGATGATGTCAAAGATACCTTTTTTTTGAGGCTTGTTATTGAACTCAATTCTAATCATTTAATTTTTTCAGCTTCAATTTCTTTACATGTAAGCCAAAGTTAATACTACCTGAAATGCCTGCCTTAGGGGATCCTTATAGGGAAAGTGCCTTATGTATCTCACAAAGCTATAAAACTATATCTTATTGTCCTTATCTCTTCTATTTTTTTCTATCTTCTATCTCTTCCCCCTTCCTCTTTATCCTTCCCTCCCTTCCTTCTTCATTCCCTCCTTTCCTCTCCTTTAAGAACTCTCTCTCTTTCTCTCACATTTTTATCCAATCTAATCTACCAATATGACATAATGGAAAAAGAGTTGACCTATGGGTCAGCAATGCCTGGGTTCAAATACTCTCTTATACATATTAGGAGTGTGATGCTGGATTAATCTTTCAATGACCCAGACAACTTTCTAAGCCTATAGCAGAGTGTACCAAAAGTCTTAGTGTGTTTCTGATCTACTAAAGCTTAAAGCTGCACAGAGATTCTTGGGATACTTTGAAAATTGCAAAGAATTTAGTTGTCCATGTGAATTGGTTGAAGAATTTCCTCATCAAGAATTCTCTGCAAGGCTGGGCAAAAAAATGTCAAACTTATGTATGTTATATCTATTCAGATTATCTGAATGGGAGCCTTCTTTCATTGTGATTGGGTCAGATGAGATCATATATGTACAATTTTTAAAAGGACTGTTTACCAGGTACTGTACCTTATTTCAAATAGCACTTGATACATATTTTTTAATTAATTTATTGATTTGTAAATCTTAGGGTACTGTTGAAACATCAGCTACTATTATTATTTGGATTTGAGAGCCTTGGTATCTAGTCTTTGAAACTGGAGTTCTTCAAGTTTTGTGGCTCACTGTTTTCCTGGCAGATGGCAGAAAATCAATCAGACAACAAGCATTTATTAAGTTCCAGGCACTGTGCTAAGCCCCGGAGTTACAAAGAGAGACAATTACAGTCCCTGCCTCCAAGGGGCTCATAATCTGTGGGGGAGGTAAATTGCATCTTTTTACTTTTGAGATACATATAGTGTAAATGGGAGTTAATCCCATTGAGAATGGTTGTAGCTTTAACAAAGGGCCAGGAATTAGATCCTCAGGAGAGTTTTAAGGTGATTCCCACAAAAGAAATGAAGCCTGAGATCTCAACCAACTGGTGAGAGTAGCCAAAGCATCAACAACAGAAGGCCTGTCTTAAAAACTTTTTGGTTTTACTCTCTATATAGAGTTTTCTATTTTCCACTCAAGGTTTCCTTGTTGATATTGCACATGCATATGTATGTACTAGTATAGATATTAGCATATAACATACTAAAAATTATATACGCGTGTGAATGACTATATACATATATATATATATATATATATATGTATGTATTTGTGTATGTGCATATGGATATGTATGTGTGCTTCCAGGAACTTACTGAAGTTACTTAAAGGCTTTATTTTCAGCACTATAATAGGAGCAGAGTGATTGGGAATTTGCCCCAGAATGTCAGTGGGGCAAAGGAGAAGGGCATTACCTCTGTGTTCTTATGACCTCAGCTAGATTCCAACATTCGTCATTGTCTTTTCCTGTCATTTTAGCCAATCACTACACAGGTGTAGAGTGATATTTGAGAGTTGTATTAATTTACATTTCTTTGATCAATAGTGATTTGGAGCACCTTTTCATATGACTAGAAATAGTTTTAATTTTATCATCTGAAAATTGTCTTCATATCCTTTGACCATTTATCAATTGGAGAGTGGCTTGAATTCTTATAAATATGAGACAATTCTCTATATATTTTAGAAAGGAGACCTTTATCAGAACCCTTAAATGTAAAGATGATTTCCCAATTTATTGCTTTCCTCCTAATCTTGTCTGCATTAGTTTTGTTTGTACAAAAACTTTTTAACTTAATGTAATCAAAATTATCTATCTGGTCTTGGATTAAGAGTTCCAGTTCTTCTTTGGACACAAATTCATTCCTTCTCCACAGATCTGAAAGGTAAACTATTCTATGTTTCTCTAATTTGCTTATAATATCACTCATTATTTCTAAATCATGAACCTATTTAGCTCTTATCTTGGTATGTAGTGTTAGATGTGGGTCAAGCCCTAATTTCTTCCATACTAGTTTCCAATTTTCCCAGCAGTTTTTCTCAAATAGAAAGTACTTATCCCAAAAGCTGGGGTCTTTGAGTTTATCAAACACTAGATTGCTATAGTTATTGCCTAGTTTGCCCTGTGATCCTATCCTATTCCGCTGATCGGCTACTCTATTTCTTCGTCAGTACCAAATGGTTTTGATGACCGCTGTTTTGTAGTTTTAGATTTGGTACAGCAAGGCCACTTTCATCAGCCTTTTTTTTTTCTTTCATTAATTCCCTTGAAATTCTTGACCTTTTGTTCTTCCAGATGAATTTTGCTAATATTTTTTCTAGATCTGCAAAATAATTTCTTGGGAGTTTGATTGGTATGGCACTAAATAAGTAAATTAGTTTGGGTAGTACTTCCTTTTGCTCTTAGCATAAAATATTTTGATTATTATTTTAAAACATTTTTGAGGGCAAGCCTTTGCTTTGGACTTCAAGTTTTCTGACACTATTCTTCTAGGAATAGTGTCATTTTTTTTTAATCCTTCCTGGTTTAAGTTCTCCTTCCATTATATTCATGTTTTCTGATCTCATTCTTACCCAGATACTTTGGATTTTTGAAAGAAATATGCATCTTCTTTTTTATCATCATGTCAATTAATGGTCATTATATAGTGATTGCATTTTTGAGAACTTCCTATCCAATTAGAGTCATATTTCCTTTCATCTGGCATTGGATACATGAGCCCCTTTATGGAAGCTTTAGTTTCTTTTTCTTAATGTTTCTTCTTTCTTTTCAAGTTTGAATATTGTTTTGCTTGACTATGAAAATGGAATTTCTAATCATGTGATATCTTGTCTCTGAAGTTAAAAAATCTGCTTTCCTAAATTTTGGGGTTCATGATTGTGCCCAAACTTCCTTTCCTCTGATTTACAAACTTCAAGATAGATGAAGCTCATTACATATACACAGAATGATGGTAGTGAAACAATGGAAAATTTATTTATAAAGTAAATACTTGTTGATTTCCCATCTGCCATCACATATGGATAGAATAAAAAAACAATTAGAAATGAAAGGGAGACTTCTTCTAGATCATCTCATGACCATCTCATAAAGTCAAAGCAAGAGCTGGGTAATTAGGGTTTTGTCTAGGATTCTTAAATTTAGAGGGCATCAATAACACTTAAGATCCTTTAAGCTAATTTGAAAGTGCTTTTCATCCTGCTTGTCCCACCATATTTTGGGAAGCTCATCCCAGGTATCAAACTATAAAATATATAGTTTTGCCAGCCCCTTTCTTTTACTGAATAGAAAACCGAGGACCCAAAAGGGTAAGAAAGTTTTCCAAAATTACATAGTGAATTTCTATCAAAGCCAGGACCAGAATCAAGATTTCTTGACTCTTCGTTTAATGCTATTTCCACTTCATTTCATCTGTCTCTTAATCTAGGTTCTTTTGCCAGAGCAATGATTTTTTGATTCAGAAATTGGTGTGACCAATTTTTCCACTGGGGAGTAAAACCCCTTAGAATTTACTGTGAGCAAATTTAGATTGATCCTTAAGAGTCAGCTCCTTCTCATTTATTCTTCAGGTATCAGCTTATTAACATTTCAGTGCATACACTAGTCTCTGAATGTTAGGGGTGAGCCCAATTGTAATTTCATGGAATTTATAGTTAGTAATAAGGTGAAACATACAATGTAACTTACCCCCTTTCCCCAATACATGATGAATACAAGAGAAAGGAAGACAAAACAAAAATACTTTAGAACTGAAGAAGAAAAGTTCATTATCTGTGATGGCTATCACGGAAGGTTTCATGGAGGAAGTAACAGCAGAAACATATATTAAAGGATAGGTAGGAATTCAACAGGCAAAGAGGAGGAAAAATGATTTTAGGCAGAAAAGAAATTGTGAGAAAAGGTCATGGGGTTGTAAAGCCAGAGGATTTTTTTGAAGGATAATTTAGGATATAGTTTATGTTGTGGGAAATAGTGTGAGATAAAATAAGAAAGGCAGAATAATATATGAGTACCTGCTAAAAGAATGTGAACCTTACTTCATAAGCAGTAGGAGTGCCATTGAAGATTTTTGGGCAAGAGTGTTTCCCCTTCCTATATCAAATGCCCAAGTGGCAGTGGAAAGTGGAAGGCCATTCTTTTTATATTATTTTAGCAGGCAGATTTTTATATTGACTCTATATCTGAATAAGGCTGTTACAATGCATATGGGCAGTATAGTCTGGGAATACTTTTAAACTCCAAGTAGTATTATTTCCTTTGGATCTTCCTCTATGCTGGTTCATGTTTCATGCAGGATACAGGCAAAGATACAGTTATTCTCCTAGGGACCATAACTTTTAATTGCCCCTTGGTTCCCATAACCTGTATACTTCATTTCTTATTTTAAAGAGAATATGAAATATGTTACTTCTTTCTTTCAGCTTACTTCCCATTACAACTTCTATTTCCCCTACTGTAGAGATTTTTATTGCTTTCAGATTTGTTTGTATATTTTAAAATGTTAGTGTTTACCCCCTCAAATAGTCAATTATGAAGCCTGATAAAGTCAACGTGAACACCTCAAATGGAGAGCTATGAGCAGTGTGGTTTTGCCAACTGAGATGCCAGTGAGACTTGAGGAAGAGGTCATGACTGCCTCGACTCTATAGTTATTCCCTTTGGGTAGTCTCCCATTATCTTCATTTATATATATATATACATATATGTGTATATGTATATATATATATATAATTTTGTTTCCCCCATTACATGGTTTTAAAAATATTTTTTATTTTAACAGTATCTTATTTTTCCAAATACATGCAAAGATAATTTTCATCATTCACATTTGCAAAAGCTAGGATTCCAAATTTTTCCACCTTTCCTTCTCCTCCCCCCTTCCCAAGATAGCAAATGATCTAACATAAGGTAAATATGTGCAATCTTTCTAAACATACTTCCATATTTGTCATGCTATACCAAAAATCAAATCAAGAGGGAAAAAAATAAGAAAAAAGTACATGCAAACAAAAAACAACAAAACAAAATCTCCATAGCTCTTTTCTCTAGATGTGAATGGCACTTTCCATCACAAATCTATTGGAATTGTTTTGAATCATCTCATTGTTGAAAAGATCCAAGTCCAACACAGTTGATCATCACATAATCTTTTTGTTATTGTGTACAATGTTCTCTTTTCTTCTCTCTTCTCTTAGCATCAGTTCATGTAAGTTTTTCCAGCTTTTCTAAAATCAACATGCTCATCATTTCTTATAGAACAATAATATGCCATTACATTCATACACAATAACTTATTTAGCCATTCTCCAATTGTTAGGCATCCACTCAATTTGTAGTTTCTTGCCATTATAATAAAATGGCTACTACTGACACTTTTTCAAATGTGGATCCTTTCCCCCTTTTATGATCTCTTTGGGATACAGACCAAGTAGAGATATTGCTGGATCAAAGATTTTTTAAAAAATAGATCTTTGGGCATAATTCTAAATTGCTCTTCAGAATGGTTCCTATTACATGTTAAAACAAAATTTTAACATTTTTTAAAAAATTTTAAGTTCCATATTCTATCCTTTCCTTTCCTCCCCTTTTCCTGATATGGTGAATACTAGGTAAACATTGTATTATAGTAAATAACCATAGTAATTTAATATATGATAAAACCAAAGCTCTAAGCTTTTAGAACAAAAACTTCTGGGAAAATGGAAGACTACCATTACCTTCTAGTGGATTGCCAATAAGTTCCATATTCCCCTAATATCCATTGTTATTTGAGAAGTTTCAGAGGTGTGGGAAAGCTGTTTTTCCCTTTAAAAAAGCTGGGGCACTATAATAAAAATCTTCCATTCTGACCAAACTCAACAATAGCATAACAATTTCGATTATCCATCAGGTTTGTTCAGTGGGATACAACTTGTGTAAGCTCTCCTGGCAAATGCTAAATTTGTTCATTTTTTCCCTCTCTGAAAATGAGAAATGATGTCCTGTGGCCTCTCTTTTTGATTTCTAACCAAGAATATAATGTGGGCAGATAAAAAAAGATGTACGTACCATGTATAAATGATAATAACCATGACAAAGGAAGCTCAAGGAACATTAATAACGTAACTTATCTCTAGTGTAGCACCTTATGTAAGATGCATTTTTCTCTAGAGCCAAATAGGAAAGAATACATATAAATAAGGAGATAAGTGAGGTCCACACTCATAAGATATAGAGAGGAAGGAAAGACCCTCCAGAAGGGAAAGATTTTTTTCCAATGCAGGTAATTGGCACAATGGGGGCATGATTTCCATTTAGCACAACAGGATTTAACATGCAAATTGACACTCAAGACTCTATATTCCATGTATACAAATTCTGGCAAATCTTTTTATTGAACATCTCTTGCATGCATTCCCTATTTTCCATTCACATGGTCACTACTTTAGTATGAGCCCTCTTCATCTCTCACCTGAACTATAATAATAATCACCTAATAGTCTTCTTGTTTCCATTCTTTCCCCTTTCCAATCCATTCTGCATATACTTGCTAAATTGATATTCATAAAGCACAAGTCTAATCATGTGATCCTTTCCAATTCAAGAAGCTTCAGTGGTTCCCTGTTATCTCCATATAAAATACAAATCCCTCTTTTTGGGAGTTGAAGCCAGAGAATGGGTCTTTCTAGAACAATTTCATATTATTCCCTCTTGGGAAGACACCTTTGTCCAGCTGGACTACTAGCTATACTTAATTGTAAGTATGACATTATGTCTCATCACCCATGACTTTTTTGGTGGGGGAGGGAACTACTCCCAAAGCTTGGAATGTTTTTTTTCTCCTCATCTCTGATTCTTGGAATCTCTAACTTCCCTCAAAGTTCTGCTCACAGGCCATTTTCTCCAATTTTTTGTATAACCAGTGTTTGGGGGAGGAGAAGGAGTTAAAGTTGTAGATAAAGCTTGGGATAATGCTCCTCTTTAAGAGATAAGGAATATAGCCTTTTATTTTGAACCTTTCATATTCCAAGACCCACACTATTTATTGGAGCAGGTAGACATAATTCTAGTTTAGTGTCTGTCTCACATACAGAAGCTAAGAGCTCTGAGCACTCAGCCCTATAGTGCTTCCAAGTTTGCTTATTCCTCCCTGTGGCTATTGCACTGAGTATTACAAACCTCCTCAGAGGTAGCAAGGACTTCAGATCATATCTAGCATGAGTATGTCTATCTCTCTAAAAAATATATGGAGCATACATCACCAACATGGACAACATACAGCTTACAGATGTTGGTACTTCAAGTGTTCTTCCCTGCTCTGTGTCTCTACCCTCTACAAGATTCAGGAAGTAGGAAGATATAAGGATTTGTGGATTCAGATTTAATATGTTAATTGTGCTTTTGATCAATGGTTATTTTTTCTTGTATTATTGCTTAGAAATGAAAATAATCCTCTAAATGATCACCTGATTCTGCCTTTTACCTCTAAAGAAAGAAGAGACCTAGTCAGTTCAGGGAAGCCCAAATTTTGTATAAACCAATAAAGTACTATAGAGCTGAGAATTTGTCTTTTTCTATATTTAATCATAAGGAATCGATATAACTAAAACTTGTAGTTGTTATCAAGGAAAATTATGGAATCTCCTCTGGAGATTCTGAGGCAAATAAGAACCATTGGTTGAGTTATATGCACTACTAAGTAGTGGCAAGGGCATGGACTGGATGATCTCTCAAGATACAGTGGAAAGGGTACTGAACCTGAGGTCAAAAGTTTTTGATTAGTTATCCAACTCTCCATGATCCCATTTGGAGTTTTCTTGACAAAGACACTGGAGTGGTTTCCCATTTCCTTTTCCAGCTCATTTGACAAATAAGGAAACTGAGGTAAACAGGATTAAGTGATTTACTCAGGGTCACTCAGCTAGAAAATTTAAACTTAGGAAGAGTTGAGGCTCTATCTATTGTGCCACTCAGCTGCCCCTGGGTCTGTCTCTTACTAGCTATGTAATGTTGGGCAAGATATTTAGCTTCTCCGGACTTTTGTTCCATCTTCTCTAAAATGAAGGGATTCGACTAGATGATTTCTAAGGTTTCTTTCAGCTCAAAATCCAGGATCTTATCAACTATGATCCAATGGATCTATGATCTATGATGCTGTCAGTTAACCTTTCTGGGCTTCAGTTTCCTTGTTTGTAAAGTGAGGGTGGTTGGTCTTGATGATTTCTATGGTCCTTTGCTCCAAATCCATGATCAAATGATCTTAATTATTCTTCCATTATGCAAATGTTTTAGTATTTCTATTTCAATCTTTGTGCCCTAACATATGAGATTAAACCTGAATCCTGAACTTGTAGGGGAAGGGAGATCCAATTCCTAGATTAATCCTTCCTTTTAGGAATTAGAGGGAAGATATCTAATGAAATTAGCCCAGTCTTGAGGCTGGGAGACAGTAGGACAATACGCCAAGTAAAAATGAGGTATCACAGTTCGTGTGTGGAGCACTAGAAATAAAGTAAAGGTACGTTGCAGTTTTACATACTCTGCCCTCCAGTTTGGACAGAGCACTGGGATTTGTGGGAGTTGGTTAGAATGCACAACATTGATTTAGGCTTGTACATTCAGCTCATCTCTCACCTCTGCCCCCTCCACTTTGCATAGCCACATTCTTAAGTGGGAAAGTTCTGGTTATTATTTCAGTTATAGGAACCATTTCCTTTTCTGTTTTATTTGCCCTTATCCTCACATTTCTCTGAGTGTCCTTTCATTGGCTGCCTTGATCTGCTCCCACTGAAATGCAATTATCAGAAATCAACCTCTCTCACCCATTTCTGCCCTAAGCAGCTTTTGCCCACTGGTGAATTTCATATTGTGCTGGAAAAAGTCAGCAACTAATACTAATAACAATAAAATATGTTTGTATTTTTTAGATGACTTTTTCCATTGGGGACTCCCTTGTCAGAGTCAGGCAGGCACTGAACAGAGTACGTATGTATATGAGCTGGAAATAGAGAGAAAGAGAGAGACCCAGCCTGCTGAAGCCTTTCTCTGACAGCTAATTTCCATTTTTCGGTATCAAGGGGTCTGTGCCAGTAATTGGCATGCAGATTGTGTCTGATGGGCCTGTTATACAGAATAAAAGAATCTGCTAGTTAGAATAAGCCAACCCCAGGCTGATGGATGGGGCATAAGGAGGTCATTTCAAAAGGGAAATTTTATATTTTTATAGATAATATATGTATGCACATATATGTTCATATAATCATCACATATGTGCATATAAAATCATACATGTATATGTTTCAGATAAATTTTATTTCCCCTCCCTTCTTCTTCTTTATCCAGAAAACTCTAATCTTTCATATTTCATTGAGACAAATGTTGCTTTATTTCTTTTCCTCTTTCTGTTTTCCCTTGGAGGGATATTTGATGGAACCCACTCTTGGTTTTAATAAAGTGTTGGGGCAAAGGAGAAATTAAAGCCGTGTCATGGTTCATTAGCAGCCTAGGATCTTCCAGGCTGGGTCCGGGCTATGCATTATACTTCAGGAATTAATTGGTAGAAGGTGTTTCTCCCTTCCATCATTCTTAATCCAGAGTCTTGTATGTAAGGAGCTTTCAGAGAGCAATAGAATACATACCACTTAGGATTTTTCTTTAGCTTTGTCCTAATCGTTCATTAGGAATTTATTTGCTTTTCCTACTTTTATGTGTTGGTCAGCTGAGGAAGTATGGCATTTGTAGTAATTTGTATATTTAAGTTTCCAAGGTTTAACCATTGTGAATAATGTTTCTCTACTTTATTGTAGCCATCAGGGGTAAATAGGGTTTCCTTAGAATTCTAACACTTAAGACACAAACCCTAGAGGAAGGCCAGCTTGAGGATGGTATCTTCATTGGCTTCTGACATTGTAATATTTTCATCAATTCAGGACCCACCTCCCAGTTTCTTCATTTGTACACAGAGAAGTAGATTGTCTAGGACCCTGATGAGTTAAACACACACACAAACAGACACAGATACAGACACAGACACAGACACAGACACACACTTAGAAAGATAGCCATCACATGCAAGGTTCCTTTGGGTGCTCGTTTTGTTAAGAACTCATTCATTATGGAAATGTCTAGTAACTATTTTATAAGAAACTTTTCAGCTAAACTAGACTATGACATGATAGATAGTAAATAAAGACCTTGAGCTCCCTGATGTATTTTTATAGGATAATTACAGATGGGTTGTTTTTGAAAAAAAAATGAGGTTGCGGCCTAAAATGACTTATTGCGCCATGTAAAACAGGACAGCATTTCCAGCTCTTCCTGGACAGATGTCTGTCCAAAAGGATAGATAATTCATGGACATCTTGAACCAGTTTTACTCCAGGATATAATGTCCTTATTACTCCAGGATATAAAGTCCATGACTGATGACAGAATAATAACAATAACAACAATGACAAAAAGAAATAAATCTAGAGCTAGAGGATCAGAGGTCATAGAGACTCATATTTTATAAATGATGAAATGTCAAATGAGGTGACTTGTCCAAGAGAGAATCCAGGTGTTCTGACTCCATACTACTCTCCTGCATCTACTTGTAACTATGGCTTTTGATTATTGGGTCTAAATAGCCAAACTTTCCATACACACAGATCATTGAAGAGAAAATTTAATACATTTTCCACAGAATCATAGATTTTTAGAGTTAGAAGGAGTTTTGATGGAACAAGAGTTATCTTGTTCCACCCATATTTAAAATTTTGGCACATCCTCATTCCTTGTAGCTTTGCTTCTTAATGCAGTGGTCATCCAGCTGGACAAAATATTAAGTTAAATCTCTCTTTCATGGGACAACTATTGTGTGGCCCCAAATCCTCTTCTTCAGGGTAAACATTTCAGTTCTTTCAACTGATCCTAATGGGATAAGGACTCAAAGTTTGAGAGGGAGCATGGTATAGAGAAAAGACAACTGAGCCTTCATTCAGAGGAACTAACTTCAAATCCCACTTTGGTGTGATCTTAGACAATCACTTAACTTCCCTGGGTCTTACTCTCCTCATCTGTAAAGTGAATGACCTCTGAGATTCCTTGTAGCTCTTGATCTGTGATTCTACAACTTCTTTCACTATTCTAATTGTTCCTCTCTGGATGTTTTCATCATTGTTTTTCTTAAATCATGGTACCCAATAGAATACAATGTTCCAGGTATGATCTGACCAGAGCAGAGGGAACATCACCTTTCCCCTGTATCTTTGCTGCTTTTAAGGCTACTCACATTAGCTTTCTGAACTGTCACATCACGATGCTGACCTAGATGGAGATTCAATTTTCCTAAACCTCCCAGATTTTTTTTTTTCAGATAAAATGCTGCCTAAAATGTTCTTCCCATTTTGTACTTGTAATACTGATTTTTTGAATCATTTGCATTTATTCCCATTCAATTTCATTTTATTTGATTTAGCCTACTGTTCTAACCTTTCAGTACTGTGACTCCATTGTATTAGCTCTTTACTTGTTTTTGAAAATTTGATGAATGTTTCATGCAGACTGGTCCTGGGCTCTTAATATTATTTCAGTATCTTGGGTAACAAAGTGCAAATTCTTAGGTCTTTTTGCCCTAAGTCTAAACACTTTGACTGAAAAACATCTACTAAATTAACATTAAATCTTTAAACATCTACCTTCTTTTAATTTGGCCATCCAACTAGTATTGAATCCAATTAATTGTATTATCATCTAGCTCAGAGGTGTTAAACTTCTGACTATGGGTCATAATATCTGGAAAACTCCATTGCAGGCTGTTAGATTAAAATGTAATTGGGAGATGTCTAACAAAATAAATAAAAATTAATATAACATGGATAATATTAATTTTTTATTTTCTAAGTCAACATTGCAATCCAAAGGAAACAATTTCTATTTGAGTATGATACTATTGACTAATCCATGGATCTCTGTTTTTTCTCTCACAGGGATACTCTGAAAGTCTATCAAACACCTTGATAAAGTCTTAGCAAACTATAACCATAGCACCTCCTTGATTTACTAGGTTAGTAACTCTGACAAGCACCCCCTCTCTCAGAAATAAGGCATGGCTTGTTCTTAACAAAATCCCTTGTTCTTTGTAATTATTGCTTCCTTTTCTAGATGGAAATTAACTGTCTCTTTAATATTGTTTCAGATGTTTTCCTTGTATTCAAAGTCAAGCTTATTGGCCTATACTTTGCAGATTCTATTCTCTTTCCTCTTTTGAAATTCTGGACAATATCTGCCCATCTTTCAAATATTACTGACAGTGGCTCAGTATATAATTATATATATATCTGAGGCGAACAAAGTGCTGGAGAAAATGAAGACATTCTTCCAGCATATCCATGATGAAGATAGGAAAGGCTACATTGGGAAGATGATTACAGATGTGATCAATATTGGTATTGGAGGTTCTGACTTGGGTCCTCTAATGCAGAGATAGCTAAGAAGTTGTTCCTTCAAGAAGCAAAAGATCCTTCAGGCATGAGAAAGCACTTTGTTACCTTGTCTACCAGAGCACTAAAAGTTAAAGACTTTGGCATTGACATTGAAAATATGTTTGAGTTTTGGGATTGGGTTGGTGGACATTACTTGTGGTCAGCTATGGGCCTCCCCATTGCTCTGAATGTTTGCTTTGATAACTTTGAACAGTGTTTGCTGGGGCTCATTGGATGAACAATTCTTCCTCATCACTCCACAGAAGAAGAATGCCCCTGTGCTGCTTGCTATGTTAGGCATCTAGTATATTAACTATTATGGATGTGAGATTCAGGCCGTGATGTCCTATGACTAATATATTCATTGTTTTGCTGCCTACTTCTATGAGGGTGACATGGAGTCTAATGGGAAGTATATCGCCAAGTCAGGAGCCTGGGTTGAGGCTCCTGGGAGCCCCTATTGTACGGGGAGAACCAGGGACAAATGGATAGTATGCTTTCTACCAGCTTATTCACTAGGATACCTGGATAATTTCTTGTGACTTTCTCATCCCAGTTCAGATGCAGAATCCAGTCTGGAATGGTCTTCATCACCAGGTTCTTCTAGTGAACTTCCTAGCTCATACTGAAGCTCTGATGAAGGGAAAAACAGCAGAGGAAGCACAAAAGGAGCTGGAAGTTGTACCTTAGAGTGATGATGCCCTGAAGAAGCTGTTGTTTCATAAGTCTCTGAGGGGAAATCATCCTACTAATTCCAAGGTCTTCACAAAGCTCAGATTTTTCATTCTTGGAGCTTTAATTGCCATATATGAGCACAAGATATAAGTTCAAGACAAAATATGTTGTCTGTGATGTCAACAGTTTTGATCAGTGGGGAGTGGAATTGAGAAAGCAATTGGTGAAGAAAGTTGAGTCTGAGTTGGACTCTGATAAACCTGTGACCTCTCATGATACTTTCACAATGGGATGATCAATTTTATCAAGCAGCACTGGGCCTAAGTCATGAAACAGCTGCCTGTGCCCCCTGTGATCCAATCTGATCTCTGTTGTAGTGAGTACTTGGCTCCTTCCTGCTCTATCACAAAGGGATCCACTTGTCATCCTTTAAGGCAGGGTCCTTCCTCCTTGTCAGGAAAACAAGTCCTACCTCATGAAGCTGCTTCAGTCTGGTGGGGTTTTAGTTTTTTGGTCCTCAATGTCACATGTAAGCTCACAATTTCTTTCCTTTGTATTGATACAAGTGCTTAGCCTTTCCATACTTTTCAGACTGATCTAAAATAAATAAAGATGGTTGGCAATGAAATAAAAAACAACAAAAACAAACAAAATTCCCCAAACAAACAAAAAAAGGATGCAAAAGACATTGAACTATGTTTCTACTCTCAATCTGTATGATAGCCTAGACCAAAGCTCCCATTCCTGGCGTTCCCTGGCATTCCCCTTGAAAAGCGTGATTTCCTCAAGAACTTCGAAAATCTCACTTTTATTTTTGTATCATCAGTGTCTTAAACAATGGACACATTGTAGATGGAGGGTACTTAATAACTGCCTTATGATTGAATGCCATTTATTACCTATGTAAATTTGGTCAAATAATTTTATTTCTCTGGGCTTCAGATTATTTTCCTTTCAAAATAAGAGAGTTGAATTCCACTAATTTGAAGATTTCTTTGAATATTAATATTCTATAAGTCTATGAAAAGGGCATGAAAAAAGGGGAAAGATGGACAATTATATTCAGAGGTAGAAAGGACCTCAAAGGCCATTTAATTCAACCTTTTCATTTTCACAGATACACTACACAGATACATTACACAGATACACAGATAACAAAGGCTAAATGATACAGCCATGGTCAAACAGAGAGCCTCAGAGATGGAATTTGGACCTAGATCCTTTTACTTTAAGCCAGTGAACTGTTCACTGAAGCATGCCATGAAGAAGAGAGATTTAAAAAAAAGTAAGAGAGATGGAGATGATCCCATGGATTGCTTTATCTTCTTTCTAAAGAAAGTGAACTTGGAGTCTTTAAGACATTATAAGCATTTGCCCTATTCCTCTCCAAACTGACTGTGACTTTGGATAAGTCAATTAGCCTTTTGTATTCTAGGAAACACTCTAATTTTATAATTTGGGGAGAGTATGTATACATTCTCCACATCTAGGAGTTCCTGATACTAATGAAATTACAAGTCATGTTCCTGTATCAATGATAATCATATAGTGATGATGATGATGATGATGGTGATGCTGATGGCTTTGTCCTTTTGCTATGATATTGCTTAACAAAATCCATCATAAAAAACCACATTATTAAAAGGCTATAGGTTTAAATCCCCTTTAAGAAAACCCCTAAAACTAGTTCAACCAAATTCAGTATTTTCTACTCCATTACTCCAATTTGTACGTTTAAAAGAAAGGATTTTGAACCAACTTTTCTGTAGGTCGTGGCATTTATGACCTATGTCAGAAACCAAAGATAGAAATAAAGGTGGAACACTTGGGAACTCAGCTCCAGTCTCTGGATGCCAGCTCCATGTGGTTAATTTAACAGTAAGCACAGGATGTTATAGCATTACCTTGCAGGGTTCCCAGGGGAAATAATTTCCATTAGCATCAGACCAGTAATAGATACAGAACCTGCTGATCGGTCTGGGCAACATAAACACATAATTATAATATTTATCCCAGAATATCCCCTGAGTTTCAAACTCAACAATACAGCAAAACATCATCTCTCGATTTTTTTATGCAAACTTGATTCTATGGTTTCAGGTCACTGAGTTAATAAAAAGAAAGGTTCTTTGAGGCAAAGTCCCTTATTTTTTCCCTCCTTCTTAGCAGCATACTATCAGATCCTGGTCAGTTTTCAAACATT
>JAJPUD010003257.1:65906-92560 GCA_023553655.1 Myrmecobius fasciatus | reverse complement strand
TAAAATGAAATAATATTTATAAAGTACTTTGCAAACCTTAAAACACTACATGAACTCCAGTTATCATTATTAAGGCTTAGTCTCACTAAGGTTAGAGAAGCTCATCTTGCAGAATCTGGTCATCAGGTGATAAAGTCTTTTGATCACAGTAATTCATAAAGATCATCTATGAGGGCAAGGAGGATTATAATCTGCCTTGAGGAAGGGATCAACTTTCTTGATGAAATCATCACTCTTTAGAAATCTTGAAGTAAAATTACATATATTCTACAATAGTCACTCTTTCCATAATTTTCTTCTCTAAAATGTAAAAGAGATGAACCTTTAAAAGTAATCATTTTCTTAGAAGCATTTCTTTTACAAATAACTTTTTTAAGTTGCATGTTTTCTAGGGCATGTAAAACTACTTGGTAAAGGGCATGACTAAATTTAGCAAATAAAATAATTTATATCAACATGCCAGTGAATTACTTTGTTTTGGTTCATAAATTCCCTGTCTTGCTCTGATCAGTCAAGTCCAACAGGGATTGTAAGACTAAGTAAAGCCTCCTTTCCAACCTTCAGGAAACTGAATGACAGCTGCAGCAAACCATCACTTATTTACTGACACAATGATCTAGGTCTCTTGCATGCAGCTTTATGAGCCTAGGTGCCCATCACTTATATAGCCACTGGGTTTTCTGTGTAATTAAATTTGTGTTATTCTTTTCCTAGAAAGAGGTTCATTTTCCCAGAGATCAGGATTTACCTATCTGCGCCTGTTTCTTTCTGGTTGAGAGACAAATTTGGAATAATTTACTTCTAGAAGCTTGAAAAGAGAAGTATGTTGAGGTAGAATGTTACTGTATCTTGAGTCAGAATACTTGTATAAATCTTCTGTTTCTGCTTCTCACTAGTTGTGGGACCTTTCATAGGTCCCTTAAACTCACTGAGTCTCAGTTTCCTCATAATGAAAACGAGGAGGGTTGGAAATAATTTCTAATGCTCTGAGAACTCTTTTCTTCTGAATCATGGAATCACAGGCCATAGACAATGTCTGTTAACTTGTAATATACAAATCCCCTTTTCCTAGTTAGGTTTAAAGTCAATCTAAGATAATGTTTGTTTTTTAATAGCAAAATTTTTCTTAAGGAGTATAAAAGTAAAAATGCACATTTAAGAGAGTTATCTGATCTTATTCAAATAACTGAAAAATAACAATCATACTTTGTAAAGAAAATTCTAATTATTCATTGTAAAATAATTGTTCAATAAGAACAAAATTTAATGTACCAGAGTACCTTAAAGTATTTACTACTGTATAGTTTCTCACTAAATGCTCATAAATCACTTTACTAAAGTTTAGCAACTTATTTAAGGAGCTTAGATTATAATGAAAATTATCTTGATTTAAAAGAGATTTACAAAGAATTTTTATAAAGTTATTTATGCAGGCCTTTGTAAACTTTAGATCTAGTAAGATCTAGATGATCTTTTTTTTATATAAAGCTTTTTATTTACAAAACATATGAGTGATTTTTCAACATTGACCTTTGCAAAAACTTTTTTTTCCCAAGCTTTTCCCCTCTTTCCCCCCACCCCCTACCCCTAGAAGACAGGTAATCTAATACATGCTAAATAGGATAAATTATATGACAAATACAATACATGTATACATATCTATACAATTATCTTACTGCACAAGAAACATCAGATCTAGAAAGAGAAGAAAAAACAACCTAAGAAGGAAAACAAAATGCATGGAAATATTCACAGAAAGCGTTAAAATTCTGTGTTGTGGTTCACACTCAGTTCCCACAGGCCTCTCTCTGGATGTACATGACTATCTTCATCGCTGAACAACTGGTTTGAATCACATCATTGTTGAAGAGAACCATGTCCATCAGAATTGATCATCATATAGTCTTGTTGCTATGTATAATGTTCTCCTGGTTCTGCTGATTTCACTCAGCATCAGGTCATGCAAGTCTCTCCAGGCCTCTCTGAAATCATCCTGTTGGTCGTTTCTTACAGAACAATAATATTCCATAACATTCATATACCATAATTTATTCAGCCATTCTCCAATTGATGGGCATCCTTCCAATTTCCAGTTTCTTGCCACTACAAAAAGGGCTGCCACAAACATTTTTGCACATGTGGGTCCCTTTCCCTCCTTTAAAATCTCTTTGGGATATAGGCCCAGTAGAAACACTGCTGGGTCAAAGGGTATGCACAGTTTGATAACTTTTTGAGCATAGTTCCAAATTGCTCTCCAGAATGGTTGGATCCGTTCACAGTTCCACCAACAATGTATCAGTGTCCCAGTTTTCCCACATCCCCTCCAACAGTTATCATTATCTTTTCCTGTCATTTTAGCCAATCTGACAGGTGTGTAGTGGTATCTCAGAGTTGTCTTAATTTGCATTTCTCTGATCAATAGTGACTTGGAGCACCTTTTCATGTGACCGGAAATAGTTTCAATTTCTTCGTCTGAAAATTGTCTGTTCATATCTTTTGACCATTTATCCATTGGACAATGGCTTGAATTCTTATATATTTGAGTCAATTCTCGATATAGTTTAGAAATGAGGCCTTTATCAGAACCTTTGGATGTAAAAATATTTTCCCAGTTTACTGCTACCCTTCTAATCTTGTCTGCATTCATTTTGTTTGTACAAAAACTTTTTAACTTGATATAGTCAAACTTATCTATTTTGTGATTAATGATGACCTCTAGTTCTTCTTTGGTCACAAATTCCTTCCCCCTCCACAGGTCTGAGAGGTAAACCATCCTACATTGTTCTAATTTGTTTATAATATCATTCTTTATGCCTAGATCATGAATCCATTTTGACCTTATCTTGGTATATGGTGTTAGGTGTGGGTCAATGCCTAATTTCTTCCATACTAGTTTCCAATTATCCCAGCAGTTTTTGTCAAATAGTGAGTTTTTATACCAAAAACTGGGGTCTTTGGGTTTATCAAATACTAGATTACTATTGTCATTGAGTATTTTGTCCTGTGAACCTAACCTATTCCACTGATCCACTACTCTATTTCTTATCCAGTACCAAATGGTTTTGGTGACCACTGCTTTATAATATAGTTTTAGATCTGGTGAAGATCTAGATGATCTAATGAGATCTGCTGTTTCTTTCTCTCATAGTCTTTTGAATTTCCTTTATTATTTAAATTTTGCTAGTTAAGATTTTACTGGTAGTAGCTCACATCAATTAAGCCAATATGTTTATTTCTTAGTTTACTTAGATAAATTAAAAATTATAATATTTATAAAATTTACTTCTTTAACATATTATATTAACCTTGTTTTCCCCTTCTCTCATTGACGAATTAGTCCAAGAATCTCTATTTTGAGGAAGGGTCTAGATCAGCTATCCTTCAATTCTCTGCCTTTTGCTATTGTGGTGAGTGAAAGATGAAATGATTGAGAAAACAAAGCATCTTCTGAACATATTGATTTATCAAGCAATGCATGGCAATTACCCAGCAAACTGGGACCAGATCTCCTCAGGCCAGGCTTGGACCTTGAATACAAGGGGAAGAGACTTTTATACATTAAAAACAATTAATCAAATAAGACTAATTAATTAAAAGGAAAGGCTACATTAGGTTATCTATTTTCTAATAGGATGAAATATAAGGGACTTACCAAATTGAGGGTGGGAAGAATGAAGAGATATAATTCGCTGAAACCAGAAAAAAAGTTATCCACTTCCCTCAAGTATCTGTAAATAATCAAAGGAACATGGAAACAATAATTGATTAATCTGTATGTGGTCAGTTTTCAGAAAGACATATGGGTTGCTTGAGATGAATAATTATGAGAAAACTCAGTCTTTGGATCTGATAGGATTTCTGGTCAGCATAACCTAAGTTCTCTCAATAGCACATAGAAGTGATCCTGTTTCCCAGCCATGCAGGCCAAGGTTCAAACAATGCAAAAAGGTTTTTTTTCTCCAATTCCCACAATTGAATAAAATTTTTTTGCAAGACAGAAATTGGACAAACCCATAATTGAAAACAAAGGGAACTGACCTAGTTCCAGAATTGAGTCACAAGATGGAGTCATTGTAGCTCACTCAATTCCCACAATTATCCATTTGCTGTCCCCATTCCCTCAATTTCCTCATTACCATGTTCTTGTGTAGATCTCTATTTCTATAAATTTCTATCTCCCTATCTTTTTCTCATTCTCTCTGACTACCCTGGGTCTAGCACAGTGCTTTTTCAATTGTAGGTGCTTAATAAATGCTTACAAATTGGTTGATTTATAATTAGAAAAAGCACTTGCCTCTCCAGATCTTGTCAATGAGAATGTTCAATTTATGTAATATATTTTAGTTGAAGGGGTAAAATTACAGATATTCCTAGCCTAGAAAGGCCTACATTAGGCCTTTTCCTATTCTTTTCCTTTTCAGTTAGCATGTGACCAAAGTTCTTAACTCATTTTGCAATTTGTTAAATGAACAATGCCAGTTTAGACACTTGAGGCAATACAAAGGAAACAAAACATATAGCTCATATTCTTAGAAAGCTTACAATTTGCCTGGACAGATACCTGGAATAGAAAAAATTCCAAGCAAGAAAAAAATTGTGATTACATGAAAATCCTTTTTATATTCATCTATCGATGTTTATATTATTATATATATAGCATATATATATTATATACATATAAATATTATATGTATATAATATAACAATATAAATAATATGTATTATATATAAACATACAGTATATATATATATTTGTGTCAACATGTATATATGTGCATGTACATATTAATTACACTTTTACTTCATGGTACATAGATGAACATTAAAATTTGCATTTTTGGACTCCAAAATTCTCCAGTCTTTCTTTTCTATAGCCCTTTCCTCCTTCCCAGCTTCCTTTCTCTCTAGCTTACCATGCTAGAAAAGCTCACTGGACTAGAATTTAGTAAATCTCCTTCCTGTTTTTAGCTTTGCAACTTTCTGGGAAAATAATTTCATTTCCCTAGTCTTCAGATTCTTCATCAGTAGAATTAGTCAATTAAGTGGAGGGGTAGTGTTAGTCATCTAAAGCACTATGGTTCCTCTCTAGCAGTCTCCATTAGAGTATGATGAGTTGGCAGTAGCTTTATGTGATAGTACTTTCCTAACAATTGACTTCTTCCTTTTGAGGAGTGTTGGGTCCAACTTCTCTCTTCCTAATGTGTGAGTCTGTTTGTCCAGCCCAAGGATAGCAGTCCTGCCCAGTAGGATCATCCATTTAGAGCCGGAATGACCTTAAAATGCACCAATTCCATCCCCTGGCCCCATTTTATAGATGAGGCAATGAGATCAGGTGATTTGCTCAGGGTGGAAGAGTCAGTAAATGCCTGAAGCAGAATTTGAATTCAGGTCTTCCTGACTACAATCCCAGTGCTCTATTTATTATGCTACCTTGCTGCTTTGGTTAATTCAGAGCAGGGTTGTTGGGTTATTTCCTTCTAGGGTCCCATTTATATGTCTGCCCTGGCAGGGAGAGTGAATGCATTTAGGAGAGGAGGCTTCATAATTCACGGTATGGCATTGTAGAACGGGGGCTGACCCAGTAGTTTCTGGGCTGGACACCTAGACTGGGGCCAAGCATGGGGTCTTTCACATGACCCTTATTCTTTTACCTTCCTGCCTACTTTGAGAGTGATCTGTGACTATAAGCAAAGGAGCATAGAGAAATGCAATGAAGTGATGCTGCCCTCGGGCTTCATGAGGAAATTATGACCGGGGCTTAAAGTCGCTATGTATAAGCAAGGTTAATGTGTATTTTATTATGGGCTGACTTTGAGACACTGCTCTTATTTCCAGTCCCAAATGATTGTGTAGTGCTGCTTTTCATAGACAAGACAGATGTCTTCTGTCCTTTAGGCTCCCCCGTATCCCTACAAAGACTACTGTACAGCAGGGTCCGGAGGAGTGATTGATACCTGTATGCTTGCGTTTGAAAAGACTCTGGGGGAGGGGAACGGAATGAATCCTTTGGCTTCAAAGGCATCACAGAAATGAGGCGATAGTAGTTATTACTGGCATAAGTGTATATATTCTCCTGAGAGGGTGGGAGTGAGGAGCCCATGAATGGGGGCATAATTAGTATTTGCACTCATGTGCAGATGAGTTCATTTTCAGGAACATGTACTTTTCTGGATGAGCACCTAATCGATTTCAAGGGGGCTGGGATGAGGGATTGGAGACAGGAGGGAGAATAATAATTCATCTCTGGCTAGGTAAGGGGCTAATGCATTGTACACCAGAGTGCCACATTTGGAGTTAGGGAACCTGCATCTGAATCTGGATTTTGCCACTTACTACCTGTCTTACTTTGGGCCAGTCCCTACTCTTACCTGGGACTCTGTTTAATGGATGTTCAAAGGTATTTTCAGTCCTCAATCTATGATTCCATGACATGACCTGCATTGGAAATTTGGAAATCTAATCAGTGCTCCTCATGCCCCACTAATTCATAGTGCCCATGGCAGTCCTATACAATCATGGTCTATGATAAAAGATCTGGATTGAAAGATTCTTTTTTCTGAGTGTGACAAAAAAGTTTGAGAGATACAATTTATGGGTAATTAATCATTTATTAATTATGCTAGCATGTAATTAATGAAAGCTTGGTCATTTGGCCATTTTTCTTAAACCAAACAACCCTCATGGAAACCACTCAATACTTATATACCCTTGAAAGAGTGGGTATTTCTGAGGGTGGAAATCAACTCTGATTGGTTAACAACTAAGGAGAGAATGGAGATTTTAATGAGAGGTGGATTAATTCCTATGAGGGTCTGGGGTGTATGATTGATTACTCAGTCTTGGACTAAGAGACATCACTTCCCAGATCACTAAGGCAATATAGACTAAAGGGAGAATTTACTTTTACCCAGACCTGTCTGACTAAAACACAATAGACCAGAATCTACCAATTCATTTAAACTAATTTTTTTATTTTTTTATTTTTTACCTTTCAATCAGATCTTAAGTTTCCCATTTGGGTGCTCTCTTGCCCAAATATTTCATCTCATTATCTTCCCTGCACTTCAAAGGCTGTCTGAATATCCTATAGAGGTTGATTTCTAAATGAGAAAAAGGAAGGGAAAAAAAAACCTTAATTCTAATTCAATAATTGGCTATTAACATAGGAGAGAAATAATGATTTCTTTTACGGGTCTTTCTAAAATTTATCATTTCATTTTATAAAATTGATTCCTCTTGATTTTTGATAAAAATGGAACTTCATAGGTCATTTCGTCTCTGCCTCCAGGTAAGTGGAGTCTAAACCACTTTATAGAACTGAACATTAATTCTATTCTTAATCATTCTTGTATTAGATTAAATATAAACTGGCCCCCCAGCTAAGTAGTGCAATAGATAGTCAGGCTTGGAGTCAGGAAGACATCTTGCTGAGTTCAAATCTGACCTCAGCTAATTATTAACTATGTGATTCTGGGCAAGTCACTTAAGTCTGTTTGTCTCAATTTCCTTAACTATAAAAATGAACTGGAGAAGGAAATGGGAAACCACTCTGGCACCTTTGCCAAAAGTACCCCACATGTGGTTCAAAGATTTGGAGATGATTGAAAATGACTCAATACCAACTAGAACAAGCTGCTTCCTCTCCCCCTTAAGATTTCCTTAAATTCTAAAACTCTAAATAATGAAAAATAATACCAATTATAAGCCACATCGAGTTTAATGCAAATAAAATTTCATATATTAGAAGGAAAATGGGCCTGCATTAAAATCATTACTACTCTCTATATTACTTTCTTTTCTTTTTTTTTTACCAGTATCAACACTTCTAATTGACAGTAGATTCTCTGTGCCCTTGTATACAAATTTTCTTTTATTAAAGGAACAACCAAATATATATGCATCTCCATAACTAGTAGCACCACACAGCACCCAAGAACATTCTAACTCAGAAGCTGGTTGTCACTCATTCCTTTTTTCTTCTCCTTCATAGGCTGAACCAACATTCTTGCCTTGGTTTAAGAGTTGTGTCTGCATTCTCCAATCAAATCTTATGGCTCACTTAACCAGACATGTCCTTCTGTTGCTCTCATTTTTTATACTCCTAGTTTGTGCCTCATCCAAATTCACTTACAAAAGATATTCTTTCATAAAGGTTTTAATCCAAATAGTGACAAGAAAGTAAGACAAATTGTTATTAATGAATCCAATGTACAACGTTTTCCCACTTGGTAACTCACATAGTATCCACTTCAAATCTTTCTCCTCAGGCTAAGCCAGTGGCTAGAGCATTGAATCTGGAGTCGGGAAAGATCCTTAAAATCTAGGCTTAGACATTTACTCATTGTGGGATCCTGTGCAAAATCATTTAACTTCCCTCTGTCTCAGTTTCCTCAACAGTAAGATCAAGATGATAATAGTATCCCCCTTTCCAATATCGTTGTGGGCACATAGTTATTTTTGTTTGTCCTATGAAAACAGGGAGGAGATACCATGACATTCAAGTGAATTGGATTGAAGTGAGGGAGGGCTGAGCAAGGTCACCTGCCTCACTTTCCCCTCCAGAGCCATCTGGGTCCATTGGCCTGATATAGATCAGAACTACTGGAGATGGTCCTAGATGCAGTGGGAGACCTTGGCCTTTTTAAGCTAAGTCTAAGTTTGTCTGAGAGAACACCCAACCAGTGATTAAGGCTAGGTAAGAATTGAGGCAGAATATATAGTCTCTTACCTAGTGAAAAAAAAATCTGGGAGAGGAAGACCCTCAGGGTTTCTTTCCAAGACAGAAACACTTTCTATTTACTTACATTCTGACTAATCAGGCAAAGTGGGGCTTGCCTTGGGACCTATTGTTGGTCAATTCATCTAAGTAGTGTGATTTGGTTTTAAGGTATAGTCCTAGCTTGTAAATCCCAACTGGCACATAGTATGCATTTGTTTATTTATTTATTTTAGTTTTTCTTTTCTTCTTTTTAAAAATTTTAAAAAATATTTTCCCCAGTTACATTCAAAAAATTTTTTTACATTTGTTTTAAAATTTTTTGAATTTTAGATTCTCTCCTTTATCTCCACCCACAATTAAGAAACCACATTTGAAATTATGCAAAAACATTTCCATAAAGATAAGTTGTGAAAGAAAACATAGTTCTCCTACCCTAAGAAAAATAAAAACCCTCAAGAAAAATTAAGTTAAAAAGAAAGCGAGAGAGATAGAATGCTTCTATCTCTATTTGGACATAATTAATTCCTTCTCTGAATATGGATAGGATTTTTCCATCAAAAGTCTTTCAGTGTAGTCATGGATGATTCTACTATTGAGAATAATAAAGTCATTTACAGCTGGTCATTGTATGTGTTAATTAAAAGCTTATTTCTTTTCCTTTCTCTTTCCTCCCCCAGCCTTAGTTCCTTCTCTTTTCCAAGATTTATACCATCCAAAGTCACTGTGGGGAAGCCAGGTGATATAGTGCATAGAGTTCCAAGCCTAGTCAGGAAGAACTGAATTCAACTGACCTGTGTGACCCTGGACAAGTCACTTAATCTTGTTTGCCTCAGTTTCCCCATTTGTAAAATGAACTGGAGAAGGAAATAGCAAGTATCTCTGCCAAGGAAAAAAAAATCCAAACAGGGTCACAAAGAGTCCAATATGACTGAAACCACTAAACAGTAATAACAAAAGTCACTGTTCTTTGTAAGTTTGTCATCTAGTGGAATGCAGCCTGCTAATTAGATATTTAGAAATAGATATAAAGATTTATTCTTTCCTTGCTGACCTAAGGATAGGTGGTGAGAACTCAAACACTTTCTTTCAACAGCATTTTTTTTCTTAACTACTTTATGATGACTACTTATTTAAAACTCAGAGCCTTCAACTTTCTATGTTTGCTATAGAATTTTATAATTGGAAAGCAAAGTAGAGATCATGCAGTTCAACTTGGTCCTGCAGCTAAGTCATTCATTTATATATGAACAAGTGACTTAAACTGTCTAGTGGTAGGGCTGGACTAGAACTTATGTTTCCTGATTCTCCATCTAGTGCTCTCTCTTAAAAACATTTATTGATTTTCATTCACCTTTTTAAAATTTTTTTTGAGGTAATCAGAGTTGAGGACTTGAACTTGGATCCTCCTGATTTGAGGACCAGTGCTCTATTACTGTGCCACATAGCTGCCCCTCATCTTCATTTTCAATTATTTACTCCACTCTTTCTCCTCTCTTCCTTACCCATTGAGCTACATTTTGCAATGAAGAATTTTTAAAAATTAAAAAAACCCACAATCCCAGTTGAAGAAAATTAACCAAGTCTGAAGATAAAAAAATTTTCGTCATTTTAGTCTTCTACCTCTGTAAAGAAGGTGTGTGTATGTGTGTGTGAAGAATATATTGTTTTAATTCTTTGGCCATTATAATGTCAGTGTTCTGTTTATTATTCTTTTAATTTACATTAGTATAATCCTTGTGCATGCTATCTTTGGTTCTGCTTACTTCATTTTGTAGATATTTAAGTTTTCCCACATTTATCTAAATTCTTCATAATCATGATTTCTTATGATGCAGTAATATGTCATAACTTTGAATTACCACAATTTATTTGGTCATTTGCCAATTGATGGGTGTCTACTTTGTTTCTGGTTCTTTGTAATTAAAAAAAATTGTTGTTATGAATATTTTGGTCTGTGTGTGGGGCTTTTCTTCTTCTTCTTCTTCTTGTTCCTTCTTCTTTCTTCTTCTTTCTTCTTCTTTCTTCTTTCTTCTTTCTTCTTCTTCTTTCTTCTTCTTCTTCTTCTTTCTTCTTTCTTCTTCTTTCTTCTTCTTCTTCTTTCTTCTTCTTCTTCTCCATGGGCCCTTCAATGAGATCTCTGAGTCAAGATTTGAATTTTAAAATAATTTTTTAAAGTGCAATTCTAAATGACTTTTCAGAGTGCTTCTAGCAATTTGTGAATACTATATAACTATGACTATCTTTTTTTCTCCCAGCCTCTCCCATATTCAATATTTTTACCTTTTGTCTTTTTTTTTCCAATTTGCTGTTTATGAGGTAAAATCCCAGAGTTATTTTGTATCTCATGCTCTCTTCATAACTATGGCATACTGCTTCCCAATTCTAGTTGCCTTCTGAGTATGACACTGCTTTGCTTAGAATTTGCTTACTTTATAAACTAAAATACATTTAATCTGCTTCATTTTAAGAATTTTGTAATACTTTCTGAGCTAAATGGAAACACCCTATAGTATCACAAAATCAAAATGGGGAACTTCTGTTTCATATCACTAGGAATGTATTGAATCAGGCTCTGATAAGCTGTGCTTGATAAACTTCTAGTATGTTGTCTAGGAATATTCCCTAATTTGTTTGGCAGGATATGGAAAGGGACAGATAATAAACTTTATAGTAGAGGCCACAGTTGTATCTGTTGTTTCTTGGATCTGGTGATTGGACTGGAACTCTCTAATACCTTCCATTGTAAATATCTGGGTACTCTCCAAACCACATGCCTTTTCTGTAACCCAATCTCTCTGCCAGCCTGCTCTCAGCCCAACTAAGCTTCATAGTTTTTTTTTCAAAGCTTTTACAAGTCTCTTGACTGCATCGGGCCAATCACACCCCAATCACAGTGTCACTGCTCAGTTGATTTATGACTCTATACAGGGTTTCCTTAAGGTAGCCAGGTGATGCAGGGAATAAAGCATGGGGCTTGGAATCAGGAAGACTTATCTTAAGTTCAAATACAGCTTATCAAGTGTGTGATCCTTGACAAGTACAAGTTACTTAATCTTTTTGGCCTTAATTTCCTAATCTGTAAAATGATCTGGAAAAGGAAATAATAAACCACTTTGATAACTCTGCCAAGAAAACCCTAAATGGGGTCACAAAGAGTTGGGTATGATGAAAAATGACTCAACAACAAAAGGGCTTCTTTCGTGTTAGATGGTCTGTTAAGAAGATTGCTGATTCTTCAGAATTTTTCCTTGTCAGTGATAGTTGTGACTACCACTTATATTTAAAAAGTGATATATGGGATGTGTGGCCTAGGAAGGCTTTTTGGGCACACACACACACACACACACACACACACACACACACACACACACAAGAGAAGTTCTTTGGCCCTATGGTAGCTAATTTAATCCTATCTAAGTTGGTTCTTGTTTCACATTTGGCAGAAATCATCCCAGTCTTAACATGTACCACAACAGAGTTTACATGATTAGTAGCAAAAATGGTTTCAAAACTTGTTTTAATGATGAATTTTTCTTGTAATAATAAATATGCATTTTAGACACGTTGCTTCAACCATCAGAGACCCAGAGGAATGGTTTACTCTGATCATATCTCTAAACTGATGAGTTTGACCAAAGTTATAGTTGAAACAATTCTTGACATTGTTTTGCCACTTTGTATTTTGTTGAAGTCCCAATCCATCTTCCTTATGTGATCACTCTTTCTATCTCTTACATAAAGGTTTACTCTCCTGTCATATACCCTAACCTGTTTTCATACTGTTATATATTTTTAAAAATAGAAATTGGCCACAAGGTAAGGTAAGTATTGTTCTAGCAAGCTAACAAGGTAGGGTCATCAAAGTGGTTTTTGATTTTTGATAGAGAAATCTCTTGTTAGCATGATACCAATTTGTGCAAAAAAAGCTGGAGTTTGTTCTAATAAAAATATGTGATAAGGAGAAACTGAAGCACAGAGCCCCAAGCATGATCAACTTATGCAAAGCTAGATGGCTAAAAGAGATCCAGGGTTTCTCAGTAGCCAAAGAGAAATTGAGGGGTTTATAGAGATCATTTTCATAGTTAATAAAGAGAAATAAAAGGTTACAAAATCATGAATAATATGTTTTGATTACTTCCTGGTTGGCTAGGGGTTAGTTAAAATTTGAAAGAGGAATTTGGGTGATTTGCAATATCAAGCTACTGGGGATGTTGTGGGCATGGCAACCACCAAATTGTAAACTCTTTTTTTTTTTTAATATAATTGGTTACAGTATTACAAAAGTTATGATAAATGGGGTGTTTGACATCAGGAAATTGTGTGTTATTCAAGAGAACTGGTTAGCCCTAGTTGAAAAGAGAAACTTAGCTCTTAAGTTTATTTCTACAGGAACTCAGCTTTGAAGAAATACAGAAATTAGCTACAGCCAAAGCCATGCTATATCCTAATATGATTTATAAAAGCAAACCTACAAAATCAACTGATTAAATAAAGTAAAAAAATGATTACAGTTTCATATGTTTATCAGGGATACTTTTATGGGATGTCACCTTGTGGCCATTGGTATCAAACTTAAATAGAAATAGAAGCCAGTAAGACATAATAGGAATCCCTGTGGGCTGCATATTGGCTTAGAAAAGCATATTTTAACATTATTTATGTTTTATTTTATTTTGATTTGTTTTGTTAAATATTTTCCAGTTGCATTGTAATCTGGTTCAGACTATACTTGGGAGTGTCTACATATTTGACACCTCTGCTTATAACATAAAAAGTTCTTTGGCATGAGTTTTGAGCAGAGTGAACTAAAAATAAAAGGTAGGATTCCTAGTCATCAGAAATTATTCTTAATCAGGACTTGACAGTGTCTTGGATGGGGAGAATGAATGAGCTGATGTGGGTGCTGAACTTAGCTGCATTCTCTATAGTTACTTTGAACTATACATACTGAAAATATAATAGAATAAAATGTTGAGGGAAGGATTATTTCACTTTTGTCTTTGCATTCCTCATTCCTGTTACTTGCTTGCCCATATTAGGCACTTAATAAATGGTTTCTTACTGTCTGGGACTTAGGTTAGAGATTAACAAACACATATTATTCTTAGAGTACATGTACAGTCTTTTAGACAAAATAAATTAATGAACTTACATATAAGTATACTTCAATTTAAGTCTAAATAGACATTGAATCTGAATTCAACATCAATGACCTGAAGGAGAAATGCAAAGTCTGGGGGGATATATAGAAAGAGAAGAAGAAACATTCAAGGAGGAAGAAAATAGAGCTCTGGAAAAAGAGATTGTAGAGCACAGAGAGAAAGGTGAGGAGGAAGAGTGAAATGATAAAGGGCTTATGTGGAAGTGAGAACAATAATGACATATCCCAAGAAATAAACGACAGAAAACAGTGCATTGGCATAAACATCCCAGCATTTTGAGTTAAAGATGAGAAGACCCCATTGGGACCCAGAGGTAGGGTAAGGAGGGATAAATGCAACTGACTGATTTTATTTCAGGTCTCTTCTCACAGGAGACCTCTCCTGTTCTCCCCATAACCCTTACTGTACCACTTCAGACACTCTGATCTTTAATCCTAGTCTATTGCCATTCTTCTTGATCTTCCACCTCACCTCTGTATACTTCTGAGTTTTCCTAGCAATACCTCAAATCTCTATTTTATGGAATCTTTTTCTATTACCTCACTTGAGCTTCTAGATGCAGGATTACCTTCTCTGGCTTTCTCTTGCTGATTTACAGGTCAAATTTTGCTTCCTCTCCATTTCCCTAGATCTTATTCATTTTCTCATGGAAAGTATCAGACTAATAGTAAGGCAAAACTCCTAGTTGCCTTTTCTCCCTTTTAAAAAAATGACTAATGAACAGAGATGGCTCTGGGAAAGATCTATGTCTCTTTAAAGATTTACATTTTTATAATAGTATTCCAAATGATTTTGATTCCTTGAAATGTTGCTTTTGTCTATTTTAGGCAGAAGTAGAAGTTTAATTTAAAGGGTTGGCAAAAATTACAAAAAAATTACAGGAAAAACTGCAATCTTTTTTGTTTTGCTTTGTTTTTGGTGGAGTAGAGAGAGTCTGGATGTTAAGATACAGATTCTAGTAATTTGTGAATAATGTTTGCTGATTGGATTATAGAATTCAGACAGTCACCAAACACAATGGTTTAATTGTCAAAGGCATATTTTCCAGTTTAATAGACTGAAGCTAGAAATGATATCCTTATATAGTGAAATTTCATCATGGACCTAATATTAGGGGACTAGAACATAGATAGACAACTGGCCAAGTGGAAAGGGCATTAGATTTGGCATTAGATTCTCAGATCCCTGTGAATCAAATCCAGCCCCTGTCATATATAATCTGAATGATTTTAGGCCATTTACTTTAACCTCTTTGGATTTCAGTATTCTCATATATAAAATACCCTGTTTGGAATAGATGACCTTTATGGTTTCTTCTGATCCTAAGTCAATCATCCTATGACTAACATTTTGAATTCTTAGCTTCTTTCAAGATTCAACTCAAGTATTATCTTCTACATGAAACCTTTCTTCATTCCCCAATTAGAACTTTCCTCCTTGCCCCATTTACCTTGTATAGGTTTTGAATGTAGCATCAGTGGACTAGGCTATAGTTGCCAGTGCTTGAAGTATGCACAAGTGTTTCTTGACTGGTTTCAGAAAAAGTGACCATGTAGAAGCCTAAAGGGTTTTATACTGTGTGATATCTCTTAATTAGCTGTGGGGAAGGGGAACAAGCATTTATTAAACATCTGCTATGTGCTGGATACAATGCTAAGTGTTTTATTGATAACTACAAAATGACTCATTCTCCCCTTTGTCACTCTTTTCATTTGTGACAGTGAGGTTACCAATTTATTATTCCAGGTCAACAGCCCTGTGTCCCATTGGATCATCATGCTTTGGTCTCTTTGTGTTTGTTTCTCTGATTTGATGACCAAGCATCCTGTGCTCAGGAATAAACTTGTGAACATCCAATGTTTGAAGAAACTGAAGAGATACCTGGCATTTTTCTGTCTCTTAATGATTGAGCAAAAGATGGCGACCTGCAGTATCAGCGAGCAGTAGAATGGCTCTACTCAGTGGAGAATCAATCTGGTCTAGCAACAGATTGGTCCACTTCAGTAATGGATCTATTGGATGGATCTATTCAGCAGATACTCCATACTCTATGCAGATCCAATCCAGCTAAACAGCAGAATAATAAGTCAATTGACAATGCCGCATCCCACTTATGGATGAATCCACAAACTTCTGAAGGCTACTCTAACTCTTGTGGCCACTATTACTATTGCTGCCATCTGCCTCTAATTGCCAATGTGACTTGTAATTGAACCTCTGGGTCTCCTGAACTCATCAGGACTCCCGAATACTTTTATCTTAGAATACTCATTTGCTTAGGATCAGAAAAAAATAACCAAAGAGATAGAGGCATCCATGTACTCACAGTTGCCATAGCTGGGTAGGAGATAAGACTGCTGGCCCTGACTTTTGGGACCAGGTTCATTAGTCTTCCTTTCCTGAAGTCACCAAAGAAAGAGAATGAAGTTTAAGAGCAGATGGACTCTTTTTGTATGTCCATTCATTTCCATCTCAGCATCTCCTGGGTCATTTGATCCTCAGGTTGCACTACCAACTAGAAAACTTTTGCTTATTACACATATGTGTAATATCCTGGATTATCCATATGATTGTTTGGCATGAAATCACACAGGAAATATCTGCCCATCACTTCAACAACTAGCCTCCAAAAACTGGCTTCCATAGGTCAATCCATCTATGTTAACAAGTGCATCTATTTAAATGTGTATGTACTGTCTCCTCCCATAGAATTAAAGACAGAAACTACTTTGTATCCCCAGTGTCTAGCACAGTATCTGGAGCACAGTAGCTGCTTAATAGTCCAATTATATTGTGGCAGGTATTAGTATATGGAATGGGGCAACATTGGGGAAGGGGCACGGGTTGGCCAAAACTATGTAAAAAGGAACATTGTGGTATAATGGTGTCTTTCTGTTCTTGTACCTATTAGGTTTTGGTAAATTAGAGGCAGAGGTGAATCAGGAGGCAGGTTGCCAAGCACAATCCCATGTGTATGATTATCTAGGTGCTATTTTATAATGTTATGTTCATCGAGTTCATTCTGCTTACTCAATGTCCTCTCAATCACAATAGCTTTACAACCTATCATTTTCATGGTCTTTAACTCTGAGAAAGTGAGAATTATGTTATGCACAGGATTGGAAAGATATTTTATTCTCTTTTTGCTTCCTCAAACAGTATTAATTTTAATAAGTATTTATGGAGGACCGACCATGATCTACTGCCCTGGACAGTACAAACAAGCTATAAAATACCCCTAACTTTCTCTTGAAAATTTCATCTTCCTTTGCCTAGCATCTCATCTTTTTCTTGAAAGAGTAAAGTAACACATCAAGCTGTAGGCTCATGCTAAAGCACAATAAAATGAAGGAGGCATGCAGCCTATTACATAGGTATGAAATGAAGACCTTTCCTATGACATAATGAGTTTCTGGGCAGGATTTTTATCAGTGATGGCCATAGGTGTTATACGTTTGTTCCTTTGCCCACTATCTCTAATCATCTTTGGTACCTACCAGGTACCTTTTACATTTGTTATTCTTTAGGGAAATATAGATTGAACAAAGTGGGATTAGCTTATATTTCATTATTCTTACTCTATTATTTGGATATCTGTTTGTCCCAAGTTGCTCAGTGTCTGTGGTCTGGCTATAGTTCACAGCTGCCTGAACTCACAAAGAGTGAGAAGATGCATCCCATGTAGAATTTGCTTAATATATGTTTTGTTGGGTGAATTTGTTGCATAAGAAAGGAAGGGAATGATTATTTTATTCTAAACAGAAACCCTTAAACATAGGAATGGAATAGTGTGACTCAGGAGAGATTAGGACTAGGAACAAGGTATCTAATTTAGTGAGATAAACTAAAAAAGGAAAGAGCAACCAGGTAGATATATGGTCAGCACCTAGAATCCAGTCAACTTGGGGAAATAACTTCCTTCTCCTTCCATTCCCCTCTTAACACAAAGTCTTAATTTATTTCTTTGTGAAATGAATTTGGATAGCATGTGGTATCCCATGTGACACCATATCTTCCTTCTCTTTCTCTGATGCTTCACTTACCTCAACCTGTACTTATAGTGATACATCTGGAAGATTTTTCTTAAGGGATGGAATATAGCCATGGGTATAGCAACATTGCTACAATTCATTCTCTCTGGGTCCTAGGAGTAATCCTAGAGTGAGGGGGAAGAGAGTCATATACTCTTACTACTTACCACTTCAACTCCTTAGTCCCTACTGATGTGCTTCTTATTTAAATAAATCAATCACTGATGATACTCTTAGCTCTTGCACATGTAACATTTACTAAATTAGAAGGCAAAAACAACTACAATCAATATAAAATCAATTCGATAGAAGATAAAAAAGAGCAATACTTAAAATGTAATGCTCTACCTGGAGACTTGGGTCAGACTGTTTCATAAATGTACATAGTGTCTATAGGGAAGAGTGAGAATACATAAAAACAGTGAGACACATGAGTAAGGAAGCCTATGTGATCAGGATAACTCATGACTGGATGTTATTGTCTTCTTAGGGAACAGTCTGCACTACATATTTCTTTTCTTTTCTTTCTTTTTTTTTTTTTTTTTTTTTGCTTTTTTTTTGCTTTTTGCTGAGGCATTTGGGGTTAAGTGACTTGCCCAGGGTCACACAGCTAGGAAGTGTTTGAGACCAGATTTGAACTCAGGTCCTCCTGACTTCAGGGCTGGTGCTCTATCCACTGCGCCACCTAGCTGCCCCTGCACTACATATTTCTTGTTCCTTTTAAAAAAGAATTTCTATTCTTTCACTGGATGAAGCAGCTTCTCTGCTACTCTTGAGTCACTCAAGTATGTTTAGGCTCTTTTAATAAAGTAGCAACATTACTTATTTTAGCCAAGAAATTCCATTCAGAATAATGGATGATAGCATAAAATATTTGGGAATCTATCTGCCAAGGAAAAATCAGAAACTATATGAACTAAACTACAAAACACTTTCCACACAAATAAAATCAGACCTAGTCAGTTGGAAAAACATTAAGTGCTCATGGGTAGGCCGAGCAAATATAATAAAAATGACAATACTACCCAAACTAATCTACTTATTTAGTGACATACCAATCAAACTCCCAAGAAATTATTTTACAGATCTAGAAAAAATAGTAGCAAAGTTCATTTGGAAGAATAACAGGTCAAGGATTTCAAGGGGATTAATGAAAAAAAAGGCAGATAAAGGTGGCCTTGCTGTACCAGATCTAAAACTATATTATAAAGCAGCGGTCATCAAAACCATTTGGTACTGGCTGAGAAATAGAGCAGTCGATCAGTGGCATAGGATAGGATATCAGGACAATCTAGGTAATAACTTTAGCAATTTAGTGTTTGATAAACCCAAAGACTCTAGCTTTTGGGAGAAGTACTCACTATTCGGCAAAAACTGCTGGGAAAATTGGAAACTAGTGTGGAAGAAATTAAGGCTGGACCCACACCTAACACCACATACCAAGATAAGATCTAAATGGGTTCATGATCTAGATATAAAGAGTGATATTGTAAGCAAATTAGAGGAACATAGGATAGTTTACCTCTCAGATCTGTGGAGATGGAATAAATTTATGTCCAAAGAAGATCTGGAACTTTTAACTGAACACCAAATAGATAATTTTGATTATATTAAGCTAAAAAGTTTCTGTACTTTTCACAACTTTGGCAAGATTAGGAGGGAAGCATCAAATTGGGAAATCATCTTCACATTTAAGGGTTCTGATAAAGGCCTCATTTCTAAAATATATAGAGAATTGTCTCATATTTATAAGAATTCAAGCCACTCTTCAATACATAAATGGTCAAGGGATGTGAACAGACAATTTTCAGATGATGAAATTAAAATCATTTCTAGTCACATGAAAAGGTGCTCCAAATCACTATTGATCAGAGAAATGCAAATTAAGACAACTCTGAGGTACCACTACACGCCTGTCAGATTGGCTAAAATGACAGGAAAAGATAATGATGAATGCTGGAGGGGATGTGGGAAAACTGAGACACTGATGCATTGTTGGTGGAACTGTGAACGGATCCAACCATTCTGGAGAGCAATTTGGAACTATGCTCAAAAAGTTATCAAACTGTGCATACCATTTGACCCAGCAGTGTTTCTACTGGGCCCAAAGAGATTTTAAAGGAGGGAAAGGGACCCACATGTGTAAAAATGTTTGTGGCAGCCCTTTTTGTAGTGGCTAGAAACTGGAAATTGAGTGGATGTCCATCAATTAGAGAGTGGCTGAATAAATTATGGTATATGAATGTTATGGAATATTATTGCTCTGTAAGAAACGACCAGCAGGATGATTTCAGAGAGGCCTGGAGAGACTTGCATGAACTGATGCTGAGTGAGATGAGCAGAACCAGGAGATTGTTATACACGGCAACAACAATATTATATGATGATCACCTCTGATGGACATGGCTATCTGCAACAAAGAATTGTCTCAGACCAGCTCCAATTGTTCAGTGAAGAAAGCCACATACATCCAGAGAAAGGGATATGAAATGTAGACCACAACATATCATTTTCATGTTCTTTATTGATGTTTGCTTGCAGTGTTTCCTTTCTCTGATTTTAATTTTTTTCTTGTAGATAGGAGTTTTTTTGCACAACAACTTGTCAAGTATTTTATCATTATTAACTTGTAATGGACTTCCTGCCATCTAGGGAGGGGTAGGGACTGGGGGTGAAATTTGTAACGGAAAGCTTTGTAAAGATCAATGCTGAGGAACTACCCATACATATGTTATGCAAATAAAAAGCTTTAATTAAAAAAAACACAAAAAAACAACTTTGTCAGCAGTGAATTAATATTCCTATTTTTCTACATTTCCTCCTGCTTTTGTCATTTCCTTTCTTGTCATATTAGTCAATTTGATAGCTGTCAGGCAGTATCTCAGAGTTATTTTAATTTGCATTTCTATAATCAATAGTGATTTGGAGCATTTTTTAAGTGACTATTCATAACTTTGATTTCTTCTACTGAAAAGTGCCTATTTATATCTTTTGACCTTTTATGAACTGGAAATAGCTCTTATATTTTTATTACAAATTGGGTTCAGTGTCCTATATATTTAAGAACTGAGGTCTTTTTCAGAGAACTCGAGATAAAGCTTTTCCTCCCAATTTCCTGTTTTCCTTCCAATTTTGGCTACATTAATTTTGTTTGTATGAAAGCTTTTTAATTTCATGTAATCAAAATTATCCATTTTATTTCCTGTAATCTTCTTTATCTCTTGTTTGGTCATAAACTCTTCTTTTATCCATAGATCTGACAAGTTCATTTTTCCTTGCTCCCCTAATTTACTTAGATATCACCCTCTAGGTCTAAATAATTTGTCCCATTTTGACCTTATTTTGGTATAAGTATGGTTGTTCTATGACTGGTTTTTGCCAACATATTTTCCAATGTTTCCAGAAATTATTGCCAAATGGTAAGTTCTTATTCCCCAAACTTAGATCTTTGAATTTGCCAAATACTAGATTACTCTAGTTATTTACTCAATTTATTTCAATGATCTGCTTCTTGATTTCTTAGCCAGTACCAGAATTTTGATGATTTGAACTAGTTTTTAGTTAATTCTTTAGTTTTTAAAAAATACCATAATATTATCTGCAGAGTAATATTTTTAAATAGCCCATTTTCCTCTTTCTCTTTCTTATTTTTTGTCTTGTTGCTATAACTAGCATAGTATGGAACAATAGTGATAATAGTGGACATCCTTTTTTCATTCCTGATTTTATTTAGAAGGCTATAAGTTTATTCCTATTTATAGATAATATTTGTTCTTGGTTTTAGATAGATACTACTTATCATTTGAAGAAATGCTTCATTTTTTTTCCTACAATTTTTTTTTTTTGCTGAGGCAATTGAGGTTAAGTGACTTGCCCAAGGCTACACAGTTAGGAAGTGTTAAGTGTCTGAGGTCAGATTTGAACTCAGGTCCTCCTGACTTCAGGGCTGATACTCTATCCATTGTGCTACCTCACTGACCCTATTCCTAGAATTAATATTTGACAAAATGAAATGCCTAATCGTATTAAAAACAATTATAGGAATAGGGTCTATTCCCATTCAGCTATTTCCAGACATCTATTATATTTAATTTATTTCTTATATATTTTAAAGTTAGATTTATCTAGCTCTGAGATGGGAAAGTTGAGGTCTCCTTTTAGTATAATTTTACTGTTTATTTTGTCCTATAATTCATTTAACTTTACTTTAAAAAATTTGATGCTATAATATTTAGTGCTTATATATTTAGTATTGATATTACTTCATTGTCTATGGTTCTTTTAGTAAGATGTAATTTTCCTACTTATGTCTTTTAATTGGGTCTATTTTTGCTTTTGCTTTGTTTGAGATCATGATTGCTCCATCTGTCCTTATAAATTCAGCTGAAGCATAATATATTCTGCTTCAGTTCCTTATTTTAACTCTGTGTATGTTTCTGTTTTAAGTGTGTCTCTTGTTGGATTGTGGTTTTATGGGTGAGTTCATCTGATTTACTTTCACAGTTATGATTACTATGTGCATTTCCTTCCTTTCTCTTTTCTTCTATTTATCATTCTGTGTCTGTCTCTGTTTCTGTCTCTCTTTCTCTCTCTCACCCTGCTTTGTTTTTCTCTTTCTCTTCCTCCCACTCTGCTTCCTCTAAAATCTGTTTTGTTTCTGACCAATACTTTTATTTGCCCTTCTTTTTTTTTTTAAATCACCGTTACTTCTTTCACCTTTCTCTTACCCAGTTTTCCTTTTACTTCCTTGTTAAGCAAGATACATTTCTATAACAATTTGAGTAGCTATATATATTTTTTCTCCTCTTTGGATCAATTCAGGCTTAGTGAGGTTTAATGTTGCCCCTTTCGCCTCTACTGTGAAAGCTCTTCCTTGTGTATCTCTTTTATATGAAATAATTTTCCCTATTCTTTCTTTCTCTCCTCCTTCTATCTAGGGAACTCTTGCTTGCCTATCTATTCATTTTTTCATCATGTCAACATAATTGGGATTCCTGTATCCTCTTTCTTTCTTTTTTTAAAGTTTAATTTATGGAACAGAACAACCTTTTCTATAACATGGTACAATAAAAAAAGATAATTGTACATTAAACCACAAATCTACTATGCACAACTTGAAATTCCTTCCAAATACACAAAAAATTATCATGAACATTTTTTCTTTTTTTCTTCTCTCCCTCCCTCTACCCCTGTCCTAGAGATAGCTACCATAACACACACACACATATATGTGTATGTGTAAAATTATTCTATGCATACTTCCATTTATCAATTCTTTCTTAATATATCGTTCCAATTGCTTTAATGATGTTAAAGTCCTTAGAAGATGCATCTATCATCTTCCCATTTAGAAAGGTAAATAGTTTAACCTTGTTGAGTCCTTTATGATTTCTCTTTCTTGTTTATTTTTTTATGCTTCTTTTGAGTCTTGTATTTGAAAGTCAGATTTTCTATTCAGCTCTTATCTTTTCATCAGAATTGCTTGAAAGTCCTCTACTTAATTAAATATCCATTTTTCCCCCTTGAAGGATTATATTCAAATTTATTGGGCAGGTTATTTTTTTTTGCTGTAATCTCATATCATTTATCTTCTGGAGTATTATGTTTCAAGCCCTCATCTCTTAATGTAGCTGCTAAATCTTGTGCTATTCTGACTATGACTCCCTAGTACTTGAATGGTTTCTTTATAGCTGTTTAAAGTATTTTCTCTTTGACATGGGAGCTTTCAAATTTGGCTATAATATTACTGGGAGTTTTCATTTTGGAGGTCTCTTTCAGGAAATGATCAATGGGTTCTTTCACTTTCTTTTTTTGCCCTGTGATTCTAGCATATCTGGGAAGCTTTCTTTGACAATTTCTTGTAATATGGTATCAAGGCTTTTTCTTTTTTTAATTATGGCTAATAATTCTTAAATTATCTCTCCTCAATTGATTTTCTAGTCAGCTGTTTTTGCCTATGAGGTATTTTGTATTTTCTTCTATTTTCTTTCTTTTGGCTTTGTTTGATTGTTTCTTGATATCTCATGGAATCATGATTTTCTATCTGCTGAATTCTAATTTTTAAGGAATTATTTGCTTCAGTGAGCTTTTGCACCTTTTTTTCCCTCCTCGACCAATCTACTTTTTTTTTTTTTTTTTTTGCTTTTTTTTTGCTGAGGCAATTGGGGTTAAGTGACTTGCCCAGGGTCACACAGCTAGAAAGTGTCTCAGATCAGATTTGAACTCAGGTCCTCCTGACTTCGACCAATCTACTTTTAAAGGTGTTATTTTCATCAGTATTTTTGTTTGTTTGTATGCCTCTTTTACTAAGCTGTTAATTATCTTTTCACATTTTTTTCTCTTGCTTTCATTTTTTTGCCTAATTTTTCTTCTACCACTCCTATTTGATTTTGAAAATAAACTTTTACATCTCCTGGAATTCTGGTCGGGATTGAGTCCAAATCATATTTACCTTTGAGCCTTTGCTTAGAACTATTTTGACTTTCTTGTTTTCTGAGTTTGTCTTTTTTTTTTTTTTGAGACAATTAAAGTTAAATGACTTGCCCAGGTTCACATAGCTAGTAAGTGTTAAGTGTCTGAGTCCAGAATTGAACTTAGATATTCCTGACTTCCTAGCTGGTGCTCTATCCACTGTGTCATTTAACTGCCCCTGAATTTGTGCCTTGATCTTCCCTGTTGCTTTTGTTTGCTCACTTTTCCACTCTAATTTGTAACTTCATTCTAATGTTGGATTTTTCCTACTGTGGGACATTAAGGAGCACTGTCTCAAGATTTAGGCTTTTTTTGGTTGCTGTTTTCAGACATAGTATTGGGATTTGGAGGTTTTTTGGTATTTCTAAGGTTGTGTGATCTAGGGAGAAGTATGGGGGCGGGTCTGCTGTTCTGGTCTGTATTTTGGTTCTTACCCAAGAAGGGCCCCTGATTTTTTGTGATTGCAATAGATAGTGATCTTCAGGATCCCTGATCCTTTGGGCTTAGAAATATTTCCATCCTTTAGGGCTTCTACTCCTTCTTGACTGAAACTCTCCTTTTTTCCTTTGTACCATGAGCCAGAAGTAAATATAGACATTCAAGTTACCAAATACCTTCAGCTACTTGATCAAAAATATTCCTCTCTGATTTTGAACTATTATCCAGAAATAGGTATAGACAATTAAAATGCCAAATAGTATCTAGTCTTATGTCCAGTGCTAACATAGGAGTCTCCTGTAGGCTCTTTTTAACTACTTGCTAACTACTCTTACCATATCAAGCTGAGGAGCTCCCTAAGCTGCTACATTTTCTGTCACCACCATCTAATACCATCACTGGTGTTTCATCTATTTGGGCTTTGGGCCAGCTTCTGCCCCTGTGTCATTGGTCTTGACTTTGAAGAATGTCTCACCTTTTGTTGACTCTGTCACTCCAGAATTTTATTTGAGGCATCATTTTAAAATTGTTGGGAGGGCTCAGCTGAATGCTTTCTCTACTCTGCCATCTTGGGTCCACCATTTTCTTCATTTTTATTTTTCAGATCTCTGGCTTCTCATTTTCTCTCTTTTATTTTTTTTAATACTTCAAATTAGGCCCTCCTTAGAAGGAGAGACCCATTTCTAATTCAAATCCACCATTCAGTCAGTTATAACACAAATAATTTGCAGTTTTCCAACAGTCAACCAATAGTTTTATGATTTATGTTTCCTCAGGGATATCTTTCAAAACCCTGAAAACATTCATGAGTAAATGAACTAATTGACAGGACCCCTAAGCCAGATAACTATCTCCACTCTCAGTCAGTAATTATGTCTTTGAGAAGCTTTCAAACAGACTCATTCAAGTACATTTATCTGAGGGATAGTTTTTGTTCAAATCTTTAGAACTATCTTAAACAAATATTCATTTTTTCGCCTCCTTTGGCAAATAAAATGTCCATGTATGAAAAGAGTCATACCTTAAAACCAGCTATAATATGATAACTTGCATTTTCTTCTTACATTCTTCCTTCTCTCCTTCCTTACTTCCTTCCTTCCAGGTTGGGAAGAGAGGTATGTGTTATTGGAGAGAATTGATGATAAGTTCTTTTCAGTCCCCTCAATAAAAGCATTTTGATCTCTTTACTATTAGAGTTACTATTCCTCCTCCCAAGTAATTAGACTTCTTGGATGTAGGTACAAAAACCCCAAACAACCAAAAAACTAACAACTGACTTTAGTACCAAGTTATCAAGAATAATTTATTAAAATAGGAAGCTACCAAATGGAGTGGTTTGGCAGTCTCTTCACTTTTATGGTGTTCTAGGGTCTCTATCTTTACTCAGAGGTGCCTCTTGAATCACTTGCCTCAGGCACTTTTGTGGTGCTTGTCCCTAGTGTGAACATTCCTGTTATAGCTTTGTATAGCATGTTATAGCATGATCTCAGGGTTGCTGAGCAGTAATCTCTCAGAAATCATTCATAGAAGAATTTTTAGAAGAGAGCAGATGAGCAAAAGCCCTGATTTCTTTCTTTTCTTTCTTTCTTTCTCTCTCTCCTCTCTTTTTCTTTCTTTCTTTCATTCTTTCTCTCTCTCTTTCTTCCTTTTTCTCTTTTTTTCCCTTTGTTTCTCTTTCTTTCTTTCTCCTCTCTTTTTCTTTCTTTCTCTTTCTTTCATTCTCTCTTTCTCTCTCTTTCTTTCTTTTGTTCTCTCTCTCTCTATTTCTCTCTTTCTTTCTCTCTTCCTTCCTTCCTTCCTTCCTTCCTTCCTTCCTTCCTTCCTTCCTTCCTT
>JAJPUD010003257.1:0-56888 GCA_023553655.1 Myrmecobius fasciatus | reverse complement strand
CTATCTATCTATCTATCTATCTATCTATCTATCTATCTATCTATCTAGTGCTATGCAAATCTTAAAGCACTATATAAATATTAACTATTATTATCATTAATAAATAACTCAAGGTTATTGAAAATGTCATGCAGCTTCCCAAATTTGATCTCCTAATTCTGATCATTATTATTTAGATGGTCAATAAACATCTATTGCACATTCTATGAGGAAAAGCATTCAAATTAAGGGGAAGGGTCAGGGAAGGATTTGTATAGAAGGTGTAATTTTATCTGGGACTTAAATTCCAGTTATTCACTGGAAGGTCAAATACTGAAGTTAAATACTTTGACCAAATAATGAGAATATGGAACTTGTTGGAAAAGACTCTGATGATGAAAAAAATTGAAGGCAAAAGGAAAAGGAAATGGCAGAGGATGAGATGGATAGATACAACAAACATGAGCTTGGACAGACTTTGAGAGCTACTGTAAATAGAAAGGCCTAGTGTGCTTTGGTCCTACAAAGAGTTGGACATGACTGAATGAAGAACAACCACCAAAATTACAGGGAAGCTCGGGAGGCAGAGATGAGAAGAGAGAGCATTCCATGTTCAGGAGTCAGTTAGCAAAAATGCCTGCAATTAGGAGATTGCCTTGTTTGAGGAACAGCAAGGAAGGTAGTGTTACTGGATCAAAGAGTATCTGGTAAAGCATAAGATATAAGACAGCAATGAAGGGGGAATTGAATTTTAAGAACTTTCGACATCTGACAGAAGATTTAGATTTTATACTCATAGTCATAGGAAGCTACTGGACTTGATTGAATATAGGAATGACAAAGTCAGAACTGCTCTTTAGGAAGATTACTTGGGTTGACTGAAGTGGAGAAGAGATGAAACAGGGAGCTGAAGCATCAGACTACTGCAATAATATAGATGAGATGATAAGATCCTATCTCAGGCCCATGCCAATGTCAGAGGAGAGAAAAGGACTATGCGAAGGAGGTTACAAAGGTAGCCTTGACCAGCCTTGGCAATAAATTGGACGTGGCAGATGTTGGTGAGGAAGAGTGAAGAGTCGAGGATAGAAATTAATTTGTGAGCCTAGGTGTCTGGGAGTGATGATGGTGAAGTTGACAGTAATAGAAAAGTTAGGAAAAGGTAAAGGTTTTGGGGAAAAGAAAATGAATTGTTTCAGGTGTGTTGAGTTGAAGGGATCTTCAGGACATTCAGTTTGAATTGTCCAATAGTCATTTGAAGATAAGACTGGAAGCAGAGAGGTTAGGACTGAATAAGTAATTTTGAGAATTATCAGATAGTAATGAAATTTATGGGAGCTGATGAGGTCACCAACAGTATAGACTAGAGGAAGAAGAGAAGAAGGTCTAGGATAGAATTTTGTGGGACAGCAACAGTTTGTAGGCATGACTGGATTGAAGATATAACAGAGGAGGCTGAGAAGGAGATGGGTAGGAAAATAGATAGGAAATAATAGTGTCCTGAAAATTTAAAGGGAAGAGAGTATTAAACAAAAGGAATTGATAGTGTCAAAGGCTGCAGAGAGGTCAAGAAGGGTGAGGACTGAGAAAAAGCCATTACATCTGATCATTAGGAGATCATTGGTTACTTTGAAAAGAGAAACTTCAGTTGAATGATGAGACTGGAAGGACAGACTACATGCAGTTAAAAAAAGTGAATGAGAGGAAAGGAAATAGAGTCATCTAATGTAAGATTTCAAGGAGTTTAATTACTCTAAGGAGGAAAGATAAGGGATAATAGCTTGAAGGAATGGATGGATTAAATAATGATTTTTTGACGATGAGGGAGGCATAGGCATAGTAGGCAGTAGGAAAGCAGCCAGTAGACAGGGAGATATTAAAAAGTGAGAATAGAGATAACAGAGGGGCAATCTATTGGAGAAGTGGGATGGTTTGGGGTCATTTGTATATGTAGAGGAGTTATCCTTGGTAAGGGAAGGGCTGCTTTTTTATGTGAGATAAGGTAAAGATGAAGATAGTGTTAGAAGGCACCCGGGTGACATGAAATGAGAAGGAACATTTCCCTGTCTCTCAGATGTATTTGTGTGAGCAGTCCTGCTCCCTAAAAGTCAGTAGCCACAGTGCTCTTGAAGTTATTTCCTACCTGTGCTTTTCTTTTGACTTATAATTTTGCATCCCTACCCAGCAGGCATCTCAGAAGAATCATGTCCTCAATATGGTTGATTACAGTTTTCTCCAAACTGTGTTATCTTATTTTTGACTCTTCCCTCTGTTACTTCTCACATTTAATCAGTTGCCACTTCATGATATTTTGAAATTTGTAAATCTTTTTGCATCTGTTCCTGCTTCTCTATTCTTTTTTTTTTTTTTTTTTTTTTTTTTTTGCTGAGACAATTGAGGTTAAGTGACTTGCCCAAGGGTCACACAGCTAGGGAATGTTAAATGTCTGAAATCAGATTTGAACTCAGGTCCTCCTGACTTCAGGGCTGGTGCTGCTTCTCTATTCTGGCTACTATTACAATCCACCTGGACTTTTGTAGTAGATGCCTGAGAGGTCTTCTTCCTTCCACGTTATTTGTTATTTTCAATTTATCTTTCATATTTCTTCAAGGTTAATTGTCTTTTTTGCATAGATATGGTAATATAGTGAAAAACAGTGTGGAATAATGTGAAGAGAACTGGATTTGGAGTCAGAGGCTGTGTTCACAGCACAGGCTGTCAGTAACTAGTTATATGGGCTTGGAGAACTCAGTTGCATTCTTTTGATTTTAGTTTTCTCACCTGTAAAATTAGGGAGTTGGTCTAAATGATTACTAAGATTTATTTCTGCTCTAAATTTGTGATCTTATGACCCTCCTTTGCTTAAAACTCTTAAATGAGTTTTCATTGTATGTTGGGTAAAGTTCAAACTCTTTAACCCGGTACTTTAGTGCTTACCACAATACCTGTAATGTAGTAGGCATTTAATGATTGTTTATTGACTGATATAGATTGATTGATTATTCAAGGTTTTACACAATCAGCTTCCAACCTACTTTTCCAGCCTTAATTTACTTCACTCTATCCTACTTTAAGTTCCAGTATGTTAATACTTATCAATTAACAGGAAAAGTCTGCTCTTTCCTACCTTTGTGAATTTGTTTACATTGTTCTCTATGCCTCAAATCTGTCTTCCCACCAGACTGCTGAGTTCCTGTTATTGCTATTCAGCTGTTTCAGTAGTGTCCCATGTTTCCTGACCCCATTTGGGGTTTTCTTGGCAAAAATGCTATACTGATTTGTCATTGTCTTCTCCAGCTCATTTTACAGATGAGGAAACTGAGACAAATAGGGTTAAATTACTTGTTCAGGTCACATATCTGGGGAAGTGTCTGAGGCCAGATTTGAACACAGGAAGATGAGTAAGTTTTCCTGACTCCAGAGCTGGCACTCTATCTACTGTGTCACCTGGTTGTCCATCTGTTCAAAGACAAATGAAGTAATACATAAAAACACATAAAAAAATCCCATGAAACTATTCCTGATATTCCCACTTCCATCCATTAATTCTTGGTCAATAAGGACATTTCCCCCTTTTTACATCACCTCCACTTTGCACCCTGCTTTTCCACTTTGTATTATAGTCCATATAGAAGCAACATGGTAGTGACTAAGGAGATGATCTTGAAATCAGGAAAACCAAGAAGCCAAGAAGTCTTTCCTCTGATATAATAGCTTTTGAGCCTGACCAAGCCATTGAATGCTCAATGTAACTCTCTAGGACTACATGGGATGCTGAATTATCAACTATGTTAGTAAAGGAGTTCCATGTCCAGAAATTTCCTATGTTATTGAAATTCTGGGGCTTTATCTAGGTACTTCATTATCTGGAGATTTGATCTGAATTTTAGCTGGAAGGCATCTCAGGGAGCCATTTAGTAATTCTCTGGCCTTAAGCAGTGGTTCACCTGCATCAGTTTAGGTAGTTGAAAATTCATTCCATTTTTAAAGTCTTCTAGTGAAGGAGGTTTTTATAATCTTCCTTGGTAACCCATTCCACTTTTTAAACAACTTGTCCTGTAGGGAAAATTTTTTATTTTCTCTAACCTAGATCTTTTGTCATGTATCTTGTTTAATTTCCTTGTTTAATTCTTAGAGAAGGTAGCGAACAGCTGTTCAACATTCTCTGTATAAATAGCTCTTCCTTATGATATGGCCATTAGTGAAGTACTCCTTTGGTCCCAGTGTTTGGGAAAATCTTGAAATGAAAGGGGCCAGAAATCCCAGCTGGTCTTCCACCCTTCCCATCCAGGGTACACTAAAAGTTCCAATTCTGCAACTTGGTCTGCAGAACTGGGGACTCTTTAGGAATACCTTGATCAACTAATTAGTCAATCAATCAAAAAACATTTATCAAGGGTGATCCTCTTCTATCTCTAGAACTAGATGTGGATTATTTTCCCTTTAATCTTGGTTCATCTGAAAAAGGGATACATGGTTGGGATTTCCCAAGGGAACATTAGTAGGAAAATAGAATAAAAATAAACAAAAGAAATTACAAAAAAATATAGAAATAGATGAGTTTGCAGAGTTCTTATCCCATTGGTCACTGTGGTCCAACCACAGACTGGTTTGGTTGGCATAGTTTATAGGACATCTTGCTCTCATTCCTGTTCTTTATCTTACTTGTTTCAGGAATCCTATTTCAGACAACCCTCTCTGTCAGTAAAAGATTCCCAAAATTTTAGGGTTGCGATCTACCCTGTGCTAAAGTTGCCTTCTTCAATAGCTCTATGTAACTTGTCTTTTTCAGTTCTCACTGATGACCCATTTCTGTTTCTTAGCATAACTCTGGCTGAAGCATATTTGCTCTGTTCTATTAACCTATTATTTTAGGCCAGTGTTTTTCCTCTAGCAATCATGTAATGTTGATATCACCACACAGCAGGGAGAAATGTTCTGGATTTTGAATGGGAGGACCTAGATTTGAATCTTTGCACAATTATTTATTATCTGTTTGTCACAGAATTTCTCTGGGCTTGTTTCCTAATGTGAAGAATGAGGGGTTCAAAATAGAGACCTTTAATAATCCTTCTAGATCCAAAATTTTTATTTATGGCAACTTTTCAAGTCATCAGGAGCAGAATTAAAATCTTAGATTTCAAAAAAATTTCAAAAGTCATTTAGTCCAATCTGTGTCAGGAATCTTTTTTATATTACTTCTGACAAGTGGCTACTCATCATACCCTATTTTAAAACCTCTGGGGAAAAGGAACCAATAATCTCCTGAACAGGTACTTCTTTATAGTTCTACTTGGTAGTAATATTTTCCAGAGCAAAATTTTAAGAATGTTTGGATAATGTTGGGAAATTTTACAAAGAACCTAAATCAGCCTCAATCTTCTTCCATATAAAAGCGCTTCAAATGCTTCAAGAGAGTTAAAATATCCCCTCTCATTTTTCTTTTCTTTTCTTTTTTTTTCTATTTTAAACATTTTGGGACCTTCAACCACTTCTCTCATGGCATGGCCTGAAGTCCCTTCAGCACTGAAAGATATTCCAGTAGCTCACTGTCCTTCCCAAAATGTAAAATCCAGAACTAAATTTGATCTAATCCAGTCTATCCAATTCAGACTATAAAATTATCACTAAGCCATTCAGACATAAAAGTCACTTCTTGTGATATGGACTGTCTGTTTCCCTTTTAAAGTATCATACTCTCAAAATATTCAGCATACTAAAGTGCAAAATTAATTTCAAAATGGACTCTATCTTATTGTGAAAGTTAATTGTGAAAGGAACACTTAAGTTAATATAGCTTTTAATAAGATTTGTTTTATTCATTGTCATCCCACTGTTGCTTCATCTTGAGTTCGAAATCCGCTAAAACCTACAGATCTTTTCCATATTTCTTTTACTTCCTTTTAAGTTGCACATTCTATTGGACTTCAGAATTCTCCTGTTTCTGGTTTTCATCTCCTTTAGCAGAGTAAAGATGATTGATATTCTTTGAGTCTAATGAATGATCAAGCTATCCTTGATCAGTTTGCCAATTTACGCAATTAGGAAACTGGCTCGTTTGAAGATTTATTTATGAGATACCCTTAAAATAGAATAGTTTTCCACAATCCCAACACTACAATTTGGCAATACACAAATTCCTTAGACATAAAATAATAATAGATAATGTCTATCTATATGAAAAGGAGGAGTTTCTTTCACATGAAAAAAAGAAAAAAAATCATATAAAAGGTGCCTTGTCAGATATTGTGTTAGGTGTTTTACAAAATTTTTTTCATTTGATTTTGCAACAATTTTAGGAGATAGGTACTATTATTATTTCCATTTTACAGATGAAGGAAGCTGAGAGCTATTAACTGACTTGCAGAGGGTCACAAAGTTACTAAATGTCTGAAGCTGGATTTAAATTCATAATTTCCTGACTCCAATCCCATTATTCCATCTCCTTTGCCACCTAATTGACTCATCCCTTAATTTCCTATAATTATTCTATTTCCTATTATTCTAATCATTGTGGAACTCCCAAAGACTTGACTCTGAAATAGTTCAATGTTGATTACCACCTCAGACACTTAATAGCTCTACATTATCCATTCTCTGTGTGCTTGTTTCTACAGCTGTAAAATGGAGATAATAATAGAAATTACCTTTCAGAGTTGTTGTGAAGATCAAATGAGGTAATATATATCAATTGCAATATAAATTTTAAAGTGCCATAGAAATATAAATTATTATTATTGAACACTACCTACAGATATTTCTCCTATTTTTTGAATCAAGGATCATGCTTATTATTTTTTTATAACAATATTAGATTGTGAACTTAGGCTGTGGTAAAAGTTTACTGAAACTCCTGAGTCTTTTCAATTCATATATTTTTCTATTTTATTGAAGTCAAGGAAGTAATCTCAGATGGGGGTTGGGAACCTGAGGTAGAAGATTTAAGGAGATAATGTTAGAAAATGGGAAATAAAATCCCAAATGGGATTGCGACAAATATTTGGGAGCACAATTAAGGGTAGACTAGACTGAGGAGGGCAGAGAGCAAGACAGAGGTCCTGAGAAAATAAGTCAAAATAGGAGACATGGAGTTACCTAAACTAGACCTCAGGTTACAAGTAAAAGAGAGAACCAGAGAAGATTATTTTTGAACTAAGAAGGTGTCAGAATTCCTTTTTTTAAAAAAAAGGTTTTTAAAGAGAAACCAAGTTGGTAATTAGATATAAAATGAACTGAAGGTTTATATCCAATCTAAGGGTAAGAGGCTATGGGAGTTCTGATGGACTTGTCCAGTCATTTTCTTTTTAAAGTCTTCCTTTAGTTACAAATGGCAATGTTGGATTTTAAATGTTTTGGTAGTTTACCAGGGAAATTTTGAATTCTTCTTTTTCTTCTTTTTTCATTGGTTTGAGTAAAGCCCAGGGCTTTCTGTTCCTAATTTGTGAATCAAAAAATGATTTCCTTTTGAAATAATTGTATAAAAGATCATTTCAACATCGTGAAAAAGAACATTTAAAAAAGACAAGAATTCTGATCAATCGTGATTCCAGAAAACTGGTGATAAATGAGAATGTTATGCATCTCCTGACAGAGATGAAATGGAATGAAACATATATTTGGGATATGGCTACTGTGGGAATTTATTTTGCCTGACTATATTTATTCTAAGTGTTTTGTTCTTCTTTCTTGTTCAGCATGGGGGGAGTTGGGAAGAAGAAAAAGAAATGTTTGGCAATTAAAAATAAGTAAATGCAATTGAAAATGTTTTACCATATAGTACAATTTTACCAGTGTGATACCCAAATAATCTATAATCAGAATTGTAGAATGAAAGGGATTTAAAACATCATTACAATTCAACCTCATTTTCCCCTTTTTCATTCGTCTCCCCTAAACCTTTTTTTTTCTTCTGAGATAAATATCCCAAGTTCTTTCATCTCTTTCTCATGGTTTTAATCTTTTGAACTAACCTGGTTGCCTTCCTCTGGCTTCTCTGTTTGCCAAAATCTTTCTTAAATATGGCATGGAATACTGCAGTCTGTTTAGTGTAGAGGAGAGCTATCACACACTCTGAGTCCTTCCCAAGCAGAACAAAATGTAATTAGGAAACATTTAGCAAAATAAATAAAAATGCAATAGAACACAGGACATGATAATGTAGTTTTCTAAGTCACTATGTGTCTTGTAGGGATCCTTATGAATGGTTTAATGGTTTCCTTTCTGTGTGCGTTTGATTCCTTAGCGTATTTTTGAGACTTTTATATTCCTCTTTGAGAATATTTTCTTCAGTTACTGTAGTCTAAGATTATGTTAGCTTTTTTTTGGGTCAAACATCACATTGTTACCTGGTAGCAAGTCTGTAATCAACCCAAATCCCTAAATTTATTCAAACAATCAATTTAGTTATATGGTTACGTGGAAATGTATAGTGTCTTAATATCATCTTTCTCCACCAATGGGATCCTTGGAGATTTTTTTAACTTTTCAACCAGCTACAGAAGGCGTGTAAAACAGTGGAAACAATAAGGACTCCGGAGTAAGAAGATCTGGGTTCATATCCTATCTTTTATGAGTACTGATTCTGTAATCTGGAACAAGTCACATAATTTCTTTAGGCTTCAGTTTCTGTAATTGTAAAATGAGAATGATGGGCTAGATAGCCACTCAGGTCTCTTTTATTTCTAGATCTATTATCCTTTGTTGATTATACATAGATGCAGGCTTTCCCCAGTGATATATTATAGAAATTTAGTGGGCTGGAAAAGAGTGGGCAATCATTCCTCAGAATCACCTTGGATTTATTGTGAATATAGTTATTCTGAGAGAATCTCATGTCTTTGAGGCCCCAAACTATTCCATTTTTGCTTTTGTATTTCCAATGCTTATAATATACCCTTAATATGCCTTTCGTTGATTGTTAGATTCACAACACAATCATCTAAAGTTGGTGGAGTAGGTGGCACTTTTCTCACTGAACTGATAAAGAAACCAACTCAGGGTAGTGAGAGTACATGATTTCACCAAGGTCACATATAGATAAGTAATTCATCAAATTCTTTTGACTCTAAAGTTGTGATCCTAAGATCTTAAAATTGGAAGGTGACATTTTACAGATAAAGAAACTAATTGAATGGTAGTGTTGGGGCTCAAAGTATTCAGACTCCCACTCCCAGGCTATCTCCACTAAACCATGTTACCTCATTGTACTTTATGCAATACTTCAAATATCCCCCCTCAACTCCTGGGAAACAGTTTCATAAGCTGGACCCTCCAACTTCTTCCTCCTCCCCCCAAAAAATCAGCCTGCAGTCAACAGTAGTTACAACTGGAGATAACTGCCAGGAAACACAATCTCTCTCTCTCTCTCTCTCTCTCTCTCTCTCTCTCTCTCTCTCTCTCTCTCTCTCTCTCTCTCTCTCTCTCTCTCTCTCTCTGCCTTTCTCTCTCTCTCCCTTCTCTCTCTGCCCCCCCCCCCTCTCTCCCCCCCTTTTTCCCTTCTCTCCCCCCTCTCCTTTTCTTCCTCTCTCTCAGTATATCTAGAATATAAAAACTTCATTCTTATGTATTTTTTTTTCATATTCTAACCTGTATAACACCTTCAATTTTTGGTTGCTTGGATAAATGGATTTACTTTCTATTTCTGATGGTTTTTTGCATAACTAATATTTGATAGGAAGGAAGCAAGATGTCAAGCTTAGGGCTCCTGTCTCATCTTGATGACATTTCCTCTATGAATTCCACCTTCATGAAGGCACACAGTGTTATGTCAGTCTTCTCCCTAACAATTAAAAATCACATTGGAGCGATTAGAAATCACATCAGCAAAACACTTCAGGCTTGGCTGGAAACCAGGTAACATTCATTTAAAAAAAATTACAACTCTCCCCTTCCTCAACCTTTTCCCTTCATCCCTCCTCAAGAAAACTAAACAAAACTAAGCAGCTATTTATCTTTAGCATATTGATCTGAAGTGTGGTTGTTTCGGATTAACCAAACCATAAAAGAGAAGAGGTTTTCCTTTTCACTGCCTTATGCAGTTGACTTGGAATAGAGCTTGCTGCTTTATATAAAATACAATATATGTGTATGCATCCATGATCAGATTTTACTTCTCAGGTGGACTTTTGAATCTGGTGTGGGAAAAATTTTAGAAAGAGAACAAGCTCTAGAAGTTTGTTGTGGAGGAAAAGAGTTGATGTAGGGTTTTTTTTTTCCCTGGAAATGCTCTTGATCACTGAGGCAGCAGCTGCTTTTAGCTTTGGCCATGGTTCTAGAAGACATCTGGTTCATTATCCTCAATGATTCCCGTAGCTAGGCCATACCAGTTCCTTATTAGTGGACCCTTTCTACATACCCATAGCCTGATTTTATTAACACCATGAGGCAACCTAGATTAGATAGAGTGCCAGGCTTAGAATCAGGAAGATTTGGGTTCAGAATACCTCCTCTAACATTTATTAGAGGTATTACCCTGGGCAAGTCAATACTACTTTCTGCCTTCAATTTCCTCATCTATAAAATGAGAATAATTACTGTTACATTAAATCTATCTATCTATGAAAGTTGTTGGGAGACTCAAATGAGTTGATGCATGTGAGGTACTTTGCAAACTTTGAAGTGCTATATTACTTCTATTTATTATAGTTATCACATATAGACTTGAATTTCCTCAAAAATACACAATACACAACTTGCTCTAGATGGTTCTGGAGAAGACTCAAAGGGCAATGGAGAGGTAGGGATGTGTTCAGATTGGGTAGACCAGACACCCTCCCTTCTATTCCTTAAAGGGGACATGTCAAACCTCAGTGCCCCAAAACATGAAATCACAAAACTAAACCTGAAAGAGACCTCAGAAGCCGTCTAATCCAAACCAAACATCTTACAAATAAGAAAAATGAGGTCTAGAGAGGCTGTCCAAATGACTTATCCAGAGTCACACAGGTAATAAATATCACACTGTAGGTCCATCATTCCATGACAATGGCATACTTCTGCCCTACAAATTACTTCCCATTCAAAACATAGAAGTTCTCCTCTTGCCCAAACAAGAGAAGCCAGGTGCCTGGAGCGTTGATAGGGTGAGTGACTTGTTTAGAGTCTGTATTCAGTCCCCAGAGTCCTCTCTCTCTCTGGATGAGGATGACATTTTCCATCCCAAGTCTATTGTAACTGCCTTGCATTGCTACATTGCTGAGAAGAGCCATGCCCATCACAGTTGATCATCACCTTATCTTCTTGTTTCTGTGTACAATGATCTCCTGGTTCTGTTCATTTCACTCAGCATCAGTTCATGTAAGTTTTTTCAGGCTTTTCTGAAATCATCCTGCTGATTATTTCTTATAGAACAATAAAATTTCATTACATTCATATGCCTTAGCTTATTCAGCAGTTCCCTAACTGATGGGCAGCTACTCAATTTCAAGTTCCTTAAAAAGTACTTTTCAATGAATCAAAATTAAACATATTCTATTTTCTTTTCAATTCAATTTGCAAGGTACTATGGTTCTTAGTATAGTGCTCACAGTTTCATCGTCACATCTATCCAACCAATTGATCCCAGGAACTAACCAGAGAATGTAAATAAGAACCAAGACTAGAAGATATAAAGTGACTTGGTCACCTGGCAGACAGAAAACGGATTAATCTTTTCTTTGTATGTGTGTGTGTAGGTGTGTGTGTGTGTGTGTGTGTGTGTGTGTGTGTGTGTGTGTGTGTTAAAATGTTGTGCATAGTTATGGGTTTTGGTTAAGACTGAAATTGAACCTCTTGCATCTCCTACTAACCACTCAGTGACAAAATTCTCCTTCTCCTCAAGCCCCCCTGTTTTTGGTCTGTTAGCATTTGCATAGGTGTCATCATGGACCACCATTCAGATAGAACCAGATGTTATTTTTTATGCTGGTCTCATTCAGTAGTATTTCCACCAATATCTTATTATGGTGTAGAGATGAAATCTGGACTCTTGAATGCTGCATGAATCTACAGCAAGACCTGGCAAATTCTGGGAATAGACTATGTAGTTATTATTTGAGAACAAGCCTAGAGAATCTGAATGAGAAGCTAGTCAATGAATGTTAGCTGTGGGCTGATTTTTTGGGGGATGTTTGAAGTATTGCATGAAATACAACATGGTAACATAGTTTGGTGGAAATAGCCTGGGAATAGGAATCTGAGTAACTTTTAGTCCCATCACTACCTTTCAATTAATTTCTTTATCTATAGAATAGGTCAGCTTCCAACTTTAAGATTTTTAGGATCATAGTTTTAGAGCTAAAAAGGATTTGATGAATTTTTATCTGTGTGTGACTTTGGTGAAATCATGTCACCTTACCAGCCTGAGTCTGTTTCTTTATCTGTTAAGTGAGAAAAATACCATCTACTGAATCTGTTAGTCAACCAATAGGCATCATTTGAGACTGTTACAAGGCACTGGAAATACAAAAGCAAAAATGTGATAGTTTCTGATCTCAAGGATATTATATTCTCTCAGAGGTCACAACATTTTACATAAATAACTATATTAAAATAAATACAAAAGTTTTTTTGGGGGTATTAACAGTAGGAGTGGGGAATATGGAAAGAGGTTATGTAAAAGGACAGACAGGCAATCAACTAGCATTTATGTCTCAGGAACTGTGTTAACAGGTGGGGATACACACAAAGGTAATTAAATCAGTTTCTGTCCTGAAGAAGTTTACATTCTAATCAGAAAGACAATATGTAAATAACATAAAGGTAGATAAAATATATACAGGGTGCTATATATAAATATATATAATAACAATAAAAGAGATTATATCTACAAACATATGTACATGATCATATATGTGTATATATGAATATTATAATACATATTATATATATATGCATATATGTTTTTGAGGAATGAGAGACCTAGGTAGTTGGAGATGAATCAGGAAAGATTCACATAAAAGATGGAGCTTGAACAAGGAAACCAGGGATTCTAGGAGGCAGAGGAGAAGCAGAAGTGCTTTTTAGGAATGGGAGATAACCAGTGCAATTTATGTGGGTTATATTAGAAATAAAAATTAATTTTGAACTTGTAGATGCCCTGAAAGGTTTTCAGGGACTTCCAGGATTCTCTGGACTGTACTTTGAGAATCATTGCCATAGAGCATCCTGTGGGAGGAGTAACATAAACTTGAATTTGATTAGCCTTAAAGTTGGGGAAGGGAATTAATGTCTAAGGGGTTGGGATTACATTGTAAAGTTGGTAATGGGGATCTAATGGAGTTTATTGAGTATGACACCATTAAAGATTCAAAGACATGGTTCTAGTTCAATTCAACACATTTTCAAATCCATTTTACATCTAAAGGAAGTCTTGTTCTAGAAGCTAGGGAACTACAACAATGAATGAAGGGATATGACAGTTGCTATACAAATATGTAATAGTATTACTATTTTACTTATTACTTTATGTATATATTTATATATATATTTATTACTATGAAATTTATTATATTAAAGTTGCTATGCAAATATATTATTATTTTGGATATCTTTGTATATTCCTTTCTGCCTGATTCTGTGCCTGGATTATTTTGTGATTTATGCTAGAAATTATAATCTAAAAATCTGAGATTAATATTGGTAGAGAGCAGTTAGAATTCAAGAAACCAAGGACTGAAGAATATCAAATTCAACCCACTTACTTTACATGAAGAAACTGAGACCTAGAGAGAAATGGCTTGCCCAAAGTTATATAGTTAATTAGTGGGAAAGAAGAAGAATTAGAACTCAGTTCTCCTAAATTCAGTTTGATTATTCTCTATCTAGGATGAAAAAAAGTGCTTAAATTTTTCCTCATTTATTTATCTAATTACCTATCTGTATCTGTATATCTGTCTGTTTGTTTGTTTTTAACAAAAAGATAAAAACCAGCCCAAGTAGAGAAGAGAAAAAGCTGGATTACAGAGCAAAGTGCATTGGTATGCATATGAGTAGCTAGGGAAGGACTAAATTAAGACCGGAAAGTTTAAATACTAAAAAGTTCATCCAGAGGAGGATTCCGCATCTATTTGGTACTCAGCCTGTCTCCCCGTAAACAGGACAATAGCAGTATGTTGGCTTTTATTTATAACCTTAGGAACAAACTGATTGTGACCTGAGGAATTTGCCATTGTGCCTGCTCCAGTTTCCATAACCTCCCCTTTACAAACCTCCATGTCCAATTTGGATGCCATCTTTAAAACGTTAATTGAAGCTGCTGCTCAGTTAGTTTAATCAGCACTGGTTCAGAATGATATTAAATACGACAGATGTGAGGTGACTCCCCAACAAACCCACAGCCCTTGATGCTCAAGATAATTATGTGGTCTTGTGGCTGAGCAGAAAAGAGATTTGGGGAAAACTTTCTCTAGCACCAGACACTTCCTTTTTTCCTTTCAAAAATAAAAAGGGCATTTTCTACAAAAGTTTACTTTTTTAAAATTTTATTTGCATAACATATGTGTGGGTAATTCTTCAACAATAACCCTGACATAGCTTTCTGTTACAAATTTTCCCCCCAACTCCCCACCCCTCCCCTAGATGGCAGGATATCCACTACATGTTAATTATGTTAAAATATTGGCAAATCGAATATATGTATACATATTTCCAAACTTATCATTGTTGTGCAAGAAAAATCTTATTTACACAAAAAATATATCAGATAAAGGAAACACAATGTAAGCAAACATCAATCAAGGAGTATGAGAATGTTATGTTGTGGTCCACATTTCACATCCCTCTCTCTGGGTGTATATGGCTTTCTTCAGTGAACAATTGGAGGTGGTTTGAAACATTTCATTGTTGAAGAATTGTCCATCATGTCCATCAGAATTGATCGTCATATAGTATTGTTGTTGCCGTGTATAATGATCTCCTGGTTCTGCTCATTTCACTCAGCATCAGTTCATGCAAGTCTCTCCAGGCCTCTCTGAAATCATCTTGCTGGTCATTTCTTACAGAACAATAATATTCCATAACATTCATATACCATAATTTATTCAGCCATTCTCCAATTGATGGGCATCCTTTCAATTTCCAGTTTCTTGCCACTACAAAAAGGGCTGCCACAGACATTCTTGCACATGTGGGTCCCTTTCTCTCCTTTAAGATCTCTTTGGGATATAAGCCCAATAGAAATGCTGCTGGGTCAAAGGGTATGCACAGTTTGATAACTTTTTGAGCGTAGCTCCAAATTGCTCTCCAGAATGGTTGGATCGGTTCACAGCTCCACCAACAATGCATCAGTGTCCCAGCCCTCCCACAACCCTCCAACATTCATCATTATCTTTTCCTCTCATTTTAGCCAATCTGACAGGTGTGAAGTGGTACCTCAGGGTTGTCTTGATTTGCATTTCTCTGATCAATAGTGATTTGGAGCACAAAAGTTTACTTTTGTTAAAAGGACAATAGTAGAGCCAATACTATCTGGATGACTAATGAGAGAAATAAAGCTAGCTAGTATTGATATAATACCTACTGCATGCTAGGCACTATGCTAAGTGCTTTACAGAGATTATTTTATTTGATCCTCATAACAATCCTGGGAAGTAGGGGCTATTATCATCCTTATTTTACAACTGAGAAAACTGAGGCAGGCTGATATTAAGTGACTTGCCCAGGATCACATAGTTAGTAAATATCTGAGCCTAAATTTGAAGTCAGGTCTTCCTAATTCCAGGCTCAGCACTTTATCCACCGTATTTACCCCTAGAATTTCATAGCTGGAAGAGACTTAAGAGATCTGGTGTCCATCCTCATGCTTTCAATTTACAAGGGACATTTCAATAAATAAACCTGGCAGGGATTCAGGGCAGATATTATACTCTTATATTATGAATAAGGAAATGGAGCCTTATCATGATGAAGGGACTTGTCCAGGATCACATAAATTCAAGGAATCATTTGGATTTGAATTCAGATCTTCTTCTAGGTCTAGTATGCTTTCAAGTAGACCAGCATAGCTCCAAAGAAGAGTAGAGAGAATGGATAGAAAGACCTGAATTTGAATTCATCTCAGCTACTTACTAGTTCTGTGATCCTGGGCAAGTAGTTAACTTCTGTTTGCCTCAGTTTTCTCATTTCTAAAATGGGAATAATAATAGCCTCTGCATAATTTGTGATGATCAAAGGAGACAACAAGTGCTATATAAAAATGCTGGCTATTATTATTCATTATTATATATAAAATCCTTTTCATAGCTGTGGTCTAGGAGTCTTATGACTAGAGATTCTATGATTATTCTATCTCCTATGATGCTCCCAATAATCCAGAGAAATAAGATATATAGAGATTACTATTTAGAGACAGGTATATTGGATCTACCATCAAAAATCCTGGGCTCTTTGTATAGCTTTACTGAAATCATTTATTCTCTCTGATTCTCTTTTACTTCTCCACAAAATGGAGAAAATGAATAGTTTTTCTACATTCCTCATAATGTCTTCATAGCATGAGGCAGGGAAGTGCAATGGAAAGAATATTGGCCTGGGAGTTAGAAGATCTGGCTTCAAATTCTTACTGTACCTCTGATTAACCCTGTGTAACCTTAGGCAAGTCACTTAAACTATATTGGACCTCAGTTTTCTCATATGTAAAATGGGATTGTTTGAATTAGATGACCTTTTGAAGCTCTTTGCAGATCTAAATTGATGATAACTATGAATTGATTATGAAGTACTTTGTAAATTATAAATTTCTACACAAATGCCAACTTTCAGAAGGCACTTTTGTTTTTGGAAAGAGTGTTAAATTTGGAGGCAGGGGTTATGATTACAAGGTCTATCCATGACATTTATTAATGAGAAAACTCTGGGCAAGGCATTTAATCTCTCTAGGTTGCAGTTTCTTGAATCAGTAAACTGAGAGTAATCATATTTATATTATCTACTTTTCAGTGTTGTTGTGAGGAATGCACTTCATAAAACTTTGAGTGGCCTTTAAATGAGTCATTATTATTCTTATTTTATTGAAGAGGAAGCCAAGACTTAGGAGGTTAAAATGGATTCCCAAAAATTGTATTCCTGGAATGATAGTTAAACAGGGGAAAAGATGATAGCTACAAAGTGTGGAATGGCAAAAAAATGAGAGCAATATGACAGGAAAGAAAGGGAACTAAGAGGAAGGGTAATTAGTACAGGTGGGGGCAAGAATGAAAATACTTTTATTCTTTTCTTTTTTAAATATGAAAAATATATATGAGAAAGGTGAACAAAAAGACAAATTTTAGTTAAAAAAAGGAATTAAAAATTCCTTCCAATTATATAATATTATGAACAGCCACTATAAAAGTGTAGAGAGTGATGTTTTTTATCTTTTATGTGACATTTTACAACTTACAAAATATTTTCATGATTTATTTGATCTTAAAACAAACAAAAATCCTTGTGAGATTGGCATTCCAAGTATTTTCTTATGTAATTTTATTTCTAGCATAATCCCCTAATTTTTACTCAGTTACAGATTAAGTCTCTAGGGCGTGACAACTACTTCCTCTCTTGAGATTCTAGGGATAAAATTAAGAGGCTAGATTTCTATTACTATTACTTACTACCCCACTATAACTTACTATTATATTAAGAACCAGCCAATGGACATCAATTATCTTTTATAAAAGGGATTTAATGAGAAAGAATAATAAAAACAGTTGGTATAAAAACTACATTTTCCCAAGCCAGGGATGTACTCTTTCTCTTGCACACACAAGATCTGTGGAGAGAGTGGGCTCAAACTTAAAAGTACAGATCTAATCCAGCACATATTTAGAGAACACATGCTGTTAAAGTATACCTCTTATCTTCATGAGTCCTTATGAAATTTGCTGTAGTTTGTGGTGATGGATGAATTACTCTGATGTCCCTACAGTGTTTTGGCTGGAGTGGTCAATTTATTGCTGGACTGATTCAAGCAGGTTATTCACCTCACTGGGCCAACTGTGGGACTAGACGCTGTATATAATCTTTCCATACTTGGTAATGTTCACAAATTTGCTGCCTGAACTGACCATCTCAAGTTTGGTGATGGTCCCCTCCCTATTCCTGTGCTACTGCCTCCAGCTTCAGTGTCCAATGGGACCTCAGGATCTTGAACTAACAAATTTGCTTGGATACTCCCATTTCAGGATGCTCATTTGTCTATCATCAGAAAAGAATGAACAATAAAATAATATAATAAATAGAGTAACTCTGTGCTTGTTAATAACGTTGACCAGGTAGGGGAATTGTCCTGTTACCTCTCCTCTATCTGGCTACTCAAGTACCTTCTTCACTCAAAGTTACTAAGGAGGAAAGAGAGTGAGAGATGGATGACTTCTTACCCACTTTGTATTTTCAGCTTAGTAGTTCCTGGTTCATCAGTTTTTCTGGCTCTGCAACCAATTAGGAGACTCTTCATACTCATAGGATGAAATCCCCTTAATTATTGTGGCTAGAAGCTATGTCCTCATAGATTTCATGTAGTTGGATTAGATAGTTGTGCATACTTTAGGAAAGTCTCTATCCTCCACATTGTACTGTCCATATCTCTATACTCTTCTTCCCTTTAAATATTTGTTATCCTTGGCAAAGTAAATTTTGAACTCACTGTGCTTACCCTCACCCTGAAAGGGTTCTCTTGGTATCCTGAATAGTTTAAGCATTATTCTCTTGAGTACCTTTCCTATTATCATGGGGAATGCAATAGAGGTTTGAAAATTTACTAGCATTCTGGGTAGTTCAGAAAGAGATCCATTCTTTCTCTGATCCGATCTGAGCTTTTATAATCTAGAAAAGGGAATGGCAAACTACTCCACTACTTTTTTTCTTCAAGAAAACACCATGGCCAACATGTTCCATGGGATCATGACTGAATAACAACAATGCTTTACTTGAAAGAATAGAAAATTTTACCCTACTTTTCTGGAGAGGAGGTAGTAAAATACTATGAATATTTATCACAAATAACAATAATAAAATACAACTCTACTTGTCGAGCTCTTTCTTCACTTCCTTGTCAAGTTCATTCCAGCAGTAGGGATGAGAGTTACTGAATGGGAAGGATTTGAAAAATGAAAATGAAGACAATTTTCCACAAAGAAGGATAGGTCTGTGAAAGTTACCTAAAGGTGTTAGAATCACAGTGGTCAGCTCCTGGCCCCCAAAAGAGTACGGTTAGAGGGCATGCTAGACTTCATTGTCCATTTGTGGTGTCTGTAGAAGACATATATGCTGAGATACTTCCCCAATTTATTGTCTAATTGCATATTGCATAATTGCCTAATTGCAAAGGAACCAATGGGCTCTGATCTTTGATTTTTTTCCAATAATTTAATCCTTTTCATACATTCCAGTTCATCAAGATCAATGGAATTTTACATCCTGATTGCCAAAGGTGATAAATCAACTCATATTAGTACTGAATTTGGTGTTAGAGGATCTTGGATCAAATTCTAGATCTCATATCTATTTATTACCTTTGTAACCTTTGGCAAATAGCTGACACTGTTTCTTCATATAAAGGGAACTAGAGAAAATGACCTCTGAAGTCCATTCCAGTAATAAATCTGCATGTATGTGTCTGTCTCTGTAATATCAGTCAAATTAATCAGAATATTCTGGATTTCATATTCAAATTTCTGATGGAAATATTAAATGGTTTTATATTGGATCAATTCTCATGGAATGTTATACACTTTATTTTTTAGTCTGTTATACAATTTAAACACAAAGATTTTGAAGGGAAGAATTTTAGGAAGTAAATTTTATTTCCATATATCTTGGGGTAAAAAAGATAACTAAGTTAATCTTCATAGTCTCTCAATTAAATACTTAAAGTCTGAGCCTGTTTTCTGGGTAAATGCTATGGAACAAATGAAGGAAGGTATGACCATAAAGAGTACAAGGAATAGGCACCTACTTTCAAAATATAAGGCAATTTCCTTGGGAAAAATATAATTTAAATGGTGGTCTACTGGTTTAGGTAGTATGTCTCCTCTTGAAAGCTCCAACATGGATCTTGAGAAAAATCATTTAACCTATCAAATGAAAAAAAAAGCCACAAATACTCACAAAACATCTGCTAAATGAGAGTTTAATGAGAACAAGAAAAATTTTATTTTGAAGAAATGAAGCCAGATAGACCTGCTACTGGTGTGTTATTTAGTTTGTTAATTCAGCAAAATTTCCAATAGTGTATGAGGCAGTAGAGCATTTTAAAATAATACAGCCTTACTCCAGATGAAAGTGGCAAGAGCAAAGAGGTCTCCACGGATCTTTGCTATGGGAAAAGAAAAAAAAAGAAATTAAAAACCGTCCACTAATGTGTTGGTGAGTAGTGAAATAAGAATCTGACACTTGCTTGCATTGAAATGCAAACAAGATGTCCCTGTGTTACCCTGGCAATTCATCATAAAGACCCGTGAATTTCTGCTCATTATACATGAGGCATAGTGAATTATTACCAGGCTGGTTCTTCTAACAAACTTTTCAAAATATGTACATGATGGGGTCAAAGAGAGATTTATATGTGTGTATGTGTGTGTATGCATGCATGTGAGTATATATAGAGCTGTTTGATACTGTTGTCATATCTACAGGATGCCAAAATATTTGTATGACAAATGAAAGATTCTGTCAATGCTTCAAATGTTTTGTCAACACCCCACTGAGCAGAAGGATGTTTGCACATGTGTATTTGCATTGAAATCATCCAGGGAGAAGCCTGATTTTTCCTATTCTTATCCAGGTGCATCAATATTGTGTGACTCTAACTATAGATAGGCATTTCTTTTCTGTTGGAGGCACCCAAACAGGTGCTGGGAAGTGTGTAACCTTGAATTAAAGAATGCCAATAATGGATGAAAGAAAACTGGCCGAGAGCAGCAATTTTTAGAATAACATCTAGACACAACCAAAATAAAGGTGGCAGAAATGAAAATGGTGAATTGAGAAAAATAAGAAAATTATTCAACTGTATTTTATCAAATGACTTTAGATAAATCTATTTTCGAAGGAATCAAATGCACATTTCATCTAGTATTTAGGGAGACAAGAGGAAATAAAAAAATACATGTGTAACAGCTGTTTTGACAGACTACTGGCTGTGAGAGAGGCTATGTTTAGGATCTAATGGGAAAATAATTTAAGCTTCTGCTATATATGCTTCCATTTATAGTTTTGGCTTATCTTGCCCTTAAGAAGTCTGTGCTAAGTAGGAGAGGGATGACAGTATGGGTATTGAGCTGGGAATTTTTTTTCTAAGTCTAAACATTTTTTACCCTTTTGTGACCCAGGTATATGGTTCTCTGTAAGCAGTGGAGCCTTAGAACTAAATTCCCTCTACCCCTCTATTTTCCTTCTTTCCAAATATTGGGGAGAATGGAATAAGAAAAGGAAGGGAGAATGAGAAAGAAATTCTATCTCTAAACTACCCCTGGTCATAGGGCAGTTAGGTGGCCCAGTGAGTAGAACATTGGCTCTGGAGTCAGGAGAATCTCAATTCAAATTTGACATTAAATATGTGATACTTATTAGTTGTATGATGAACAAAAAAAAATTAAATGAATTTTCTCTGAAGACATACTTTTGTATGACATTGGCTTGTTAAGATTTTGACACTGTATTCCTCTTCTTTTTCATTTGAAGGGGCAAATGAGGACTTGTTGGATTCATAGGAACATGTGACATTATACATGCTTTAATTATATTTTATATATTTTCTTTTTAATGAAATTTGAGATTTATTTAAAATATTTTTAAGGTTGTGTTTTACTTCTGTATTTGGTCAGAAATGGATGATTCTAGATGAACCTCTGGGCCTTTGCATTGGCTGTCCCTCATGCTTAGAGTATATTCCTTTTTTCACCTCCATTTCTTAGAATCCTTCAAAGAGTAGCTAATGTGTCATCTCTTCCAGGAAGTCTTTTCTCTATAAATGATCATGTGCATGTATAACCTTATCTTAGCATATGTCCTTCAGGCATCAACATCAGGGTGTCAGCAAATCCAGGTAGTGATTTTCCAGAATCCTTCTTCTTGACCATAGAAAGAAATTTTAACTTTGTGGCAAACAGAATGTTAGAATTTGGAGCCAAAACAGCATTCCGCATATAGTCTATAACATCATGGGTTAAACTGAGAGCCCACTGTTGCTTCCCACTTGATGGGGGTGGGAAAAATGGGGAGAAAAAGAGAGACATTTCAATATTTGCTAGTGACCTTTAGAGATGTAGGAATGGGTTTGTTGGTGATGTCACATTATAGAGTTCCTTCTATCCTCTCCTGGTCTATTAAGAATCACTCCCCTTTTATTTATGGGGTTATTCTTTTACTTTATTCATTCTCTAACAGCAAGCTAACTGATAGAAGGGAAACCAGAGATGTTGCTGCTGACTCCTTTTCTTCCCTGTTTTGGTAGCACAATTTGATCTCTTTAAAACCAATCTCTTTGTGGTCAGTGTTGTTTTAAGTATTTTCTCAGTTTATGTATGGCAATTTATTGAAATCTGGATGGCCATTTGAATTTGTGCCACTTTTACTTACATGAATGTGTGGGAATGGAGAGAAGACATAGCCAGAAAGGAAGAAAATTTTAAGTATGGAGGTTTTATGAATTAATTCAATTGGGACTTTGCCAGTGCAAAGTGGCAAAATTCAAACTGCATTTATTTAAGATTACAGTGCATTCAAAGGATTAAGCACAATTTGGGAGCAGAAGGAGAAATTACTCTCGAGATATTAGCTGACAAGCTAGTCTGCAAGCAGGCAAGGCAGGGGAAATATTTACTTCCAAATTGCTGGTGGTTGATTTTTTTTTTGTTGGAATTTGTTTAGTTATTTCAGTTGTGTCTGACTCTTTGTGACCCTGTTTGGGGTTTTCTTGGCAAAGATACTAGAGTGGCTTACTCTTTCCTTTTTCAGCTCATTTTACAAATGAGGAAACTGAGGCAGATAGGTTAAGTGACTTGCCTAGGTACACACATCAGAGTCTGAAGCTAGATTTGAACTCAGAAAGAAGAATCTTCTTGACTTCAGGTCACTCTCTCCATTGAATCACCTGATTGTCTTTAGAACATACTCAGCATCTAGTAAAGAGACAATGTGGGATGGAAGGAGCAATGGATTTGAGGCTAGAAGACTTAGATTTTGAATTATGACTCTACATTTATTAAGTGCATGACTCTGGATAAGTCACTTTATCTCCATATCCTTGGATGCTGTATTTATGAAATAAGAATAATACTACTTGCATAAATGAACTCGCAAAGTTGATTTAGGAAACATTTAAAAAAACATTAAAGAGTGGTACAAATGAGAACTATTTTTATAAAACCATTTTATTGATTTGTTTAAATAAGTCCCTTTCAGGCCTTTTCAAGCCAGTTGGAATGAATGATCTTTGTTTACCACTTAACATTAATTACTATATTTATATACTTCTGTAGGATAAAATTGAATTTCCTTGAGAATACTCTACAATTTAGATATAATTTGGACTGGTTTTCATTACAATTAGTTCAAAAGAATGAATAAGAATGTTTTTTGGATAACCTCTATTGGGTTTTCCCCAAATGAATGTGTACTTTAATAGACAAATTGGTTCCAATTGAGAGCCAAGCAAGGAGCAAGTATAGAACAAACTGTTATTAGAAATTCTGGCACCTGATTATGTTGGGGGTGTCTCATTTCTTATTTCCAGTCAATTATTTTTTTAGAGATATAAGAATATAGTTCAGATAAGGGGCCAATGGTTTACTAGAGCCCTTGCATTTTTTTCAGCTACAAATCTTTTGTCAGTTTTGTCAGGGGAAAAAAACCACATAGAATATATCTAGCATGATTTCTTTATAGTTTTTTTTCCTTTTAATATGTGTCTGACCATTTTGCTAGAGGTTGCAATTTGATTTACATCAAATAAATCTAATCAGGGTACTGTAATTTCCCAGGGCATATATATTTCTTGAAATGTGTTTCACATATGTTTTGATATTTCTAGAACATCTGCCTTTTCCCTTTCAATGGGATTTCCTGCCATATGATTTTTCAAAAGAAAGCATTAGTGGTTGAGACTTTATTAAATACCTTTCTTAGCATAAATGAAATACCTTGTAAGTTTTTGTTTTGTGTATGACACAAAAAAGGGGCTAGGGCATTTTTATTGAAAACAATTTTTTCCCAGACCTGTGAATTCATTGGTGTGGGGAACTCTTGATACAGATTAATAATGCAGCTATGATAAATAGTCTTAGCGAGTTACTCAATTGCCATTGAGAGGTTAAATGATCTTTTTATTGTCCTACAGCTAAATGTCAGAGTCAAACTTGAACCAACAACTTCCTAGGGCCAAAGCCTCAATAACTTTTAATGTTTTCAGAAACCACTGAGAAGGACAGAAGGAAGAAGGAAAAAAGGAAGAGAAAGAGAAAATCAAGGTGAAAGTAAGAGATGATGCTAGGAGAAAGAAAAAAAGAAAAAAAACTATGAAAAAGAATCATAAAATATTAGAGTTGAAAGCTACTTTAGAGGCCAAATTACCTCAGTGTCTCATTTGACAAATGAGGAAACTGAGAGTGAATTCTAGCTACTGGTAGAAGCTGCAGAATTCCAACATCAATTGTCTTAGCTGCCACCCAGTGTTGGGAGGGACCTTAATGGTAAATTTAGACCAATTTTACCCTTTTTTCTTCACTTCATAGGTGAAAAAACTGAGATCCAAAGATCATACTGTCAGTAATTAAGAAAGCTGTCATTCAAATTTAGTGTCCTTCCACTATATCATACCGTTTCTCAAGAGTACTCTGAAGAATCAAAGGGTATGACAGGGAAATAATATTATTTTGTTCTTATCCTGAAAGATCAAATGGGAACTTTCTCCTCCCCAGGTTGCATGTAACTTATGGGTTCGTGCCATCTTAGACTTTTGATCATTTGATTCTTTGAGAATTATACCTCAGTCTCTTGGTTTCAGTAAATATTGTGTTATTCACAGTGAATGGATAGTGTGTCCTGAGCTAAGAATTACAATTGGATGGGTATCCCCATACCTATTTCAGACCAATACTGATCATCATTGCTTATAGTTAGAAAGCAGCAGATTTAGAAGATAGAGACAGAATTTAATTTAGGAAGGTAAAGTGTCCAGTAGAAGAATTTGAGGGAAAGAAAAATGTAGAGATGGGGAAGAAAGTGGTATCCTGAGTGTGTCCAGGCTTCTGCTACTTAACATTTAGTTGGGACAATTTGTGCAGGGTATGGTGCTAGTGGATCAGAAATGTTGGCTGGAGAATATGTTGGGCAAATCAGAAGAGTAAGCTATCTGGGTTTAGTGGGGATGTGAGAGGTGGTATATCTTCAGTGGAAGCCAGGGCATATTTGGGACTGGGTTGAGGTTTTTGAAACTGGGATTGACAGGGTTGGAATAGATTTGGCAGGGTTCCCTGGAATTAGGATATAGAGATAGCTGGGACCTGAACAGGAATTATGAAGCTATTAAAAGCCAATGAAGGTTGATTTGATGGTGGGAAGTAGAGTTTTGGGGGAGGAATGAAGTATAGAAATTGATATTCTTTTCATTTCTTTCTGTTATTTGGTGTTAATTTCTCTTTTGTAACCCTTCCCCCCCTTTTTTTTACTCTTCACTATCACTTTTTTCTCCTACCTAGTCACATTATGAAACTGAAGAATAGATTTTAATATTTTTATTGAACATAATTGTATATTCTCTAGTCTTAAGTTAAAAAAGGATGAATGAAATGTGCTATATAAAAATCAAGTTGCTTTTTCTTTATGTGCCTTATAAGCTATTTTCCTCTCATAAGGAACAGTGATTAGTAACTTTCATAATTTCTAGGGCTGCTCTTCATTAATTGATTGACTCAGCTAATATTAAATAATTATTGCACATAGAACAATGAGCTATTCAAAGTTTAACTAAACAGCCCGTTTTTGTAATGGCAAGGAACTAAGTGTATGACCATCAATTGGAGAATGGCTGATTAAGTTATGGTATATGAATCTATGGAATATTATTGTTCCATTAAGCAGGATCAACAGGATGATTTCAGAGAGACCTGGAGAGACTTATATGAAGAGATGCTAAATGAAGTGGTCAGAACCAAGAGAACATTGTACATGACAACAACAAGATTATACAATGATCAATTCTGATAGATGTGGCTCTTCAACAGCAAGGTGATTCAGGCTAGTTCCAATGGTTTTGTGATAGAGAGAGCCATCTGCACCCAGAGAGAGGATTGTGGGGACTGAGTATGGATCATAACATAGTATTTCACTTTTTTGTTGTTGTTTGCTTGCATTTTTTTCTCATTTTTTCTTTTTTGATCTGATTTTTCTTGTGCAGCATGATAATTACGGAAATATGTATAGAGGAATTGCACATGTTTAACATATAATGGATTACTTGCTTTCTAGGGGAAAAGGGAGGAGGGGAAGGAGGGCGAAAAAAATTTAGAACACAAGATTTTCAAGGGTGAATATTGAAAACTATGCATATGTTTTGAAAATAAAAAGCTTTAAAAAAAGTTTAGTTAAACCATAATCCCTGTTTTCGGGGAGGGGAGAATCAAATGAAAATGCAGATAACAGAATACACAATATGAAATAGAAAGTGATTTTGAGAATGGCAAAATAATGTGCTCTGGTTCACTTTGAGTAGAAAATTGCTACTAACAGTGAAGAAGGCTTCATGAAGAAGTTGGTGTGCACTGGTTTTTAAGGGATAGGTAAAGCTCTTCCTCCTCCTCCTCCTCCTCCTCCTCCTCTACTTTCTTCTTCTCCTCCTCTCCCTCACCATCACCACCATCATCTTCCTCCTTCTCCTCCTCCTGCTCCTGCTGCTGCCGCTACTGCTTCTACTCCCGTTCCCTTGGAGCGGTCCATCCTGGTGCCTCTTTTGTGAAGCGGAGTCTGAGGATACTCCCGGACACCTATGGCCGACGAAAAGCCTAAGGAAGGAGTCAAGACTGAAAACAATGACCACATTAATTTGAAGGTGGCAGGGCAAGATGGGTCAGTGGTGCAATTTAAGATTAAGAGACACACACCACTTAGTAAACTAATGAAAGCCTATTATGAATGACAGGGTTCGTCAATGAGGCAGATCAGATTCCGATTTGATGGACAACCAATCAATGAAACAGACACACCTGTACAATTGGAAATGGAGGATGAAGATACAATTGATGTATTCCAGCAGCAGACAGGAGGCATTTACTAAAAAAGAGAACATGCAACTCTACTCCAGAACTGTGCTCCCAAGGAAAACAATACATTCACATTAGAAAACCAAGATTTGGTTCATCCACATCCTGACTACTGCAGTATAGTTTTCTCTCTTCTTTATCCCTTCCCCCATTCCTATATTGTACATAAAGTAACTGGTGTATGTGCACAGGCATAATGCATATTTTTTTTAAACTAAATGGCCGATGGTATGTTTTGATCAACATCAAATGGAAATGGGGAGGGGAAAAAACAAACTGGTTCTGTGAAATATCCCTTTTCTCCATTAGTGGCATGCTCATTCAACTTTTATCTTTATATTCCAGTAAGTTATTTTGCTCTCACTGTTTAACAACAACAAAAAACCCCACAAAAAATCCTTGCATACCTTGTTTGATTGGATAATTTCAGTGTTTTTCTTTTATCATTGTAAAACCAAGGACGATTTTATAACTTTTTTGTACGTAGCTGGTACATGTAGGGCAATCTCTGTCTCTCAGTAGGGATAAATTACTATAAAAAAATTGATCCTAGATAGTTTTCCCTTTAAGTCAAACATCTTGTTGTTTAAATAAACTTCTTGTTTAAAATAAAAAAAGGGATAGGTAAAAATTTCATTGGAAGTCTTGTAAAAACCTCCCACAACCAACAAAGATATAATATTAGCTCTGTGACAACTTAATAACTTACCAGAAAGATAGCATATAGTGACTCTAATTCCTAGTTCAGAGCAGTATCACTGGCTTGTGCAAAAGCCCTAATTGGAGGATTTAATAAAATTTCAAAATCTCACAAGATTCTATTTAAATACTGGACAATCTCCATAAAGTTCTTATTTAATATCTTAGTGGGATGTGAAGTTGATCTTATTTTCTCAAAGACTATGCCAAAAGATACTAAGCTCTGGCAGGAAACATTTGAACAGAAACTAGTCCAGTAACAGACTTTCTCTACTTTCCCAAGGGCCAGACTCTCTAAGTATGGAGAATCTTATCACAAGGTAATGATAGGTATAGAAATATATAAAATAAAGAAAAATAAAAAATGTTTTAAATCCTGCTCAAATTCAATCTCTGTCAGGGATTCCTGCCGTCATCTAATCATCCACCCTAGATCATGTTATTCTGCTGCTGCCCACTTTTTACCTGGGTCTACTCATGTGTATTCTGATGAGTTCTTAGCAACTAGCTCTCTGAATAAAAAAATATGTGTGCATGGCACACTTTTTCATTTAATCTGCATTATTAGCAGTCCCACCCAAACTTTTGTATTTGATTATTTATTTAATATTTCTCCCAGTTACATTTAAAACAATTTTTTTACATTTGCTTTTAAAATTATTGAGTTCTAGGTTGTCTCCCTTATCCTACCCAATTGAGAAACCGTATGTGAAGTTATGCAAAATTATTTCATAAAAATTCATGCTGTGAAAGAAAACATATATGTCCCACACTAATGAAAAAAACCCTCAAAAAATAAAGTTAAAAAAAGAGATAGGTAGAGAAAAGTTCAATTTATATTCATACACAATCAGTTTCTTCTCTGGGTCTGAATAGAATTTTTCATTCTAAGTCCTTTAGTGTAGTTGTGGATCTTTATGCTGTGGAAAATAGCAAAGTCACCATCTAGCTTTTTAAAATCCAGACAATCAACAAAATGACAAATTAAGCCCTTATTAGCACTTGCTGATTTCCAAGATGCAACTGCTCACAGTCAAAATTTAACAACTCCTTTCATGAGTCAATGGGAGTTGGCTCCAACACAAGTCTACTCTATACCCTTTTAAGTATACCTCTAGAATAATGTTTCCAGCACTTGGTGCAGTTAATCCAAAGCTAATTCCAAAGCAGAATTTGCTTTGGAATGTCTGTCCTGGAACTGAGATATGTTGAATGTAATTCAAACTAATTGAAAATACCCCCTTTCTAGCAGAGGGATAAAAACAAAGATAATAGAATCTACAATATTAGCTGGTAAATGAGAGAATTTCAAAATAAAATGCAATGAAGAACTTTGAGTAAAAAGTTGTTACTACATTTTTTTTGGGCACATAAAACTTCTAATTCCATACTATCTTTCCAACTTTATTTCACCTTATTTCCCTTCACACATTCTATACTCCAGCTATTATGGATGATTAGCTGTTCACTGACATTGTCATGTGCCCTTTGACCTCTTTATATTTGTATAGATCATTAATCATAATAGGAATATATTTTCCTCTATCTCTCTACCTGATAAAATCCTTCCAATCCCTTCAAAACCCAGCTAAGATACCAACTCCTCCATAAAATTTCTCTTTTCTTTTTTAAGATTAAATTATTTTTGATGCTTAAAGACCAAAAAAAAATTTACACACACACACACACACACACACACAGAATAGAATGCAAAAAAGGCTCTGTATGAAGTAATGAATCCACATTTTCTACTGCTTGCTTAAAAAAAAAGTGTGTAATAAAACCCATACATTACTTTCAAGACAGTCTTCTTGCCTGTTTTGCTCTGAACTTCGGGCCATTTAAAAAATGTTTCAATGGTTCTGATATCAAATGGAGTTATTCATTAACTTCCTCTTGTCGAGTTCTAATTTTTAAGGAGCTGATTTTCTTCAGTGAGGTTTTATACTTTTTTTTAACCATTTGACCAATTCTGATATTTAAGGAATTATTTTCTTGAGTATTTTTGGTGCTTTTTTTCCTTTTCATATTTTTCTTAAATAACTCTTGTTTCTCTTATAACTTTTCTTCTTTAAAAATTTGCTTTAAGACTTTTTTGCTTTTAGAAAGTTTCTTTAACTCTTCTATGGATTCTTGTTGAGCTTTTGTCCAATCTGCATTTGTACATGTTTTCTAGTTGTTATCTTCTATTATGTTTTTGTCTTGAACTTTCCTGTCACCATCGTAGATTTTTATGATCAGATTTTTTTCTTCTCCCCCCCTTTTTTTCTCATTTTTGCCATTCCATTTCTTGACTTTGGACCTTTTGTCTGGTGTGAAATTTTGGTCTCTATTGGAATAGGTGTGTTGGCAATGGGTGGTCTGCCTCTGTCTAATAGATCATTTTGTCCAAAAGTCTCTAAAATACATTTACAATGAAAAATTGTTCAGGAAGTTGCATGAAAGGTATCTTTAGAGAAAGGTGTATGATCCAACAAGTTCAGTCAAGTAGAGAGATTGAGGGATAAACTGATAGGAATCTATACAATGTTCAGAGATTTGGAGGAAGGCCCTCAGAATGTTCGATGACACTCAAGGATGGATTTATAGGACTACATGGACAAAATTCACATAGCTTAAGAAGGGATAGAGGGATATGTTCTGTAGCATTGAAGGAAATAATCACTAAATGAGATCATAAATTAGTTGAAATATTAAAGCTCTAAGTAAAAAAAATGGTCATATTTGACAATATGCCATATTTTTTATTCCAAAGCTTTTCTTTGTCTAAAGAGGAGTTTTGGAGGGAATAGAAATATAGGAGTGCAATAGCATTTTAAGTTAAAAAGGGGCTAGAATTCTTAGATGTGAATGGGTCTTGTCATTGGTTACAGGAATGAACAGTCAAAATATTCCCAGTACTTTTCACAAACTGTGGCATAAATATAATATTATGATGATTATTTTATCTTTGAAATGAACAGGGAAATGACACTTCATTCTTTTTCTCTATCCCAAGGGATCTGTGTATCATCTCCATTTTTCTCCAAGGATCCATGAAAGAAAAGTTGTGGGCTTTCTTTCATTTTAGCTTTATTTTTTTTCAATTATATTGCTGTGATCCTTTTCAAAGAAATCTGTTTAACTATTTAAATGCATGAGCAGAAAGAATGAGTCTAATTCTGGTAAGAAGCCAGCTGTTTTGCTCAGGTGAAGGGAGTAGGCCTGACTGAAAGGATTAGATGCTATTAGTACCTCTCATTTAAAGGTCCTTGGACTTTGGGAAGTCATTAGGGAAAGAGATAATTCAGAAGAGTTGCTGAGGTTGGGCCAATGGCAGAAAAGTGATTATAGAACATGAATAATTGGGCAGATGATGGGAAAATTGGGACATCCATTTAGTGTTCATTAAATGACAAAAATATTCTAATTATCTTTTGGTATAGAAATAACCACTCACTAACAATATAATAATAATAATAATAATAGAAAAAGCTAGTTATGTAATAGCTTAAAATTATTTCACTGTTTTATGTTTGAAACATGTTAATTTTTTCCTTTTCTTTTTAAGTAGAATTTTAAGTTTGAGAAGTGGTAATAAGTAACAGAATTATGGGGAAAATGCTAGGAAGCCATGATGTGGCTCAGAGGAAACCTTATTATGGGATATTATATGTGTCAAATTCTCTAAGTGACTAAAATAAAGATTTGGAAAATAAAGAACGAGGTGAAACAGTTGCTTTCATCTTGTCTTTGAGTTCAGCTTAGAATTTAAGTAAGGAGCAGATATTTATTTCAATCTGAATAATGAAATTCAGCAAGAAAGAGAACTCAAGGCTAATGGTTTAATTGAAAATCTTCCAGGATGTAATTTTGTGATTTATGCAATGTGATTTATATTCTAGTTTTGCCTGATAAGCAATAGTAAACAATTAAAGATTTTTTTAAAGCAATGGAACTAAGTGACTTTCCCAGGACCTGAAATTGAATTTGAACTCAGGTCTTCCTGATTCCAGACCTGGTGCTCTATCCACTTCACCACCCAGCTATAAGGTTTATCTAGGTTTGGAATTTGCATTCAATGGACATATACTTAAAGAGAGTGGGTACAGGTTTATTACTGCTCAGAACCTTTATTCAAAAAGACATAAGGGAAGAGGAAATATAGGATAAAAGTAATACACAATCAATAAACAGTGATAAAAAAATAAACATAGTGATCACCATAACAATAAAGACAATATAAGAAAAAGCAAAAACAGCATACAACATACATCATCATCACTTCAAGGAAGCACCAACACCCAAGTTTCTTGGCTGAGAGAATCCCTAGTCAAAGCCATTCAGAGTCTCAGAGTGAAGTCCTTCCTGCGTGGGATTCTCAAAATTTCTTTCCCACTAAGGGGGCTTTTTTAGGCTGAGAACAAAGAAAGCACTATACTAAGTATCTCATATGATAAGTGACTCTTGAGATGAAGCAACTTCCAGGTTCAGGGTACTGCATCTCAAAGGAACCATCAAAAAGAATATTTGTTCATTCCTTTAGGATGACTGCATTTACTCAGGGAACTGGCTGGGTTTCTAAGGCAAACACGGATCAGAAATAAAGGAAACTTATTAATCAATACACAGGGAGGGAGGCCTTCCCTTCCTATGTTCCCTGACATTCCAACAGACAACTACAAGCATGTTCTTATGTTCTCAGTAAAAAAGTTACACATAAGATATGGCTGAGATTAATAAGATTTTTTACTCACTAGGATTCTTTACACCAGCTGCTTTACTACTAATGATTTTTGAGCAGAGATGTGCCATGACTAGCTACTTAAATAAGGAAGATTATTTTGGTACTGGTGGGAGCAATAGGTAGGAGGAATGATATAGCTGATGTGATTAAAAGACAATAAAGATTCCACTGGGTGGTAATAAACTACCTTGGGGTAAGGGGATAGCAGTAGAAATAGAGAGAAGGGAATGGAGATGCCCTTTGTGGGATGAAAGATATTGTAAGAGTAAATTTGAGAGATCTTGGTAATTAAATATGAAAAGTGAAGGAAGTAAAGATTATACCAATGTGTTTAGTATTGGAAACTGGGTGAATGGTGATACAATTAACAGAAATAGTGAGGTCAGAAAGAAGAAGAGATATAGGAGGGAAGATAATCTCATTTCTCCTTAGTTTGAGTGTGAAGGGCCCATAGAATATTAGACTGAATGTACCATTGTGGATAAATGAAGATTTGGGACTGGTGCTTGGAAGAGAGTTGAAGAGATAGAGATTTAGGAGTAATCTGGGTAGGGTTGATTTATGAAACTATTAAAATAAATGAGAACACCAAAGAAGAGAGTATACAGAGAAAAGACGTCCAAAGATAAAAATTTGAAAAATATTTGCCTTAATGTGCTAGGAAGAAAGTAAAGAGATATAAAATGGTGAAAGATATAAAATGTTGTGTCCAAAGTAAAAGGGAAAAGGAATCTAGAAGGAAAGGGTAGTCTTATCCTTTTAAAAGGTATAGAAGACCCAAGGAAGATGAGCACTGGAAAAAGCCACTCGATTTAACAATAGCAGCTCAATGAAGCCTTTTGAAAGAAAAATTTCAGTAGAATTGTGAAGGCACAAATCAGATTTCAAATGGTTTAGAAAACAGCTACCAAATAGAGAAAACAAAACAAAAAAGGTTGATAGTTGAGAGAAGAAAAATAATACTATAGAAAGCTCAAAACTTTTTTTTAAGAATTGGAGAGACCTGAACATATTTGAAGATACATAAGGAGTCAGGGTAGTTAAGTATTGGAATTGTTAGAGCACTGTCCTGGAGTCAAGAAGACTCATCTTTCTGAATTCAAATCTAGCCTCAGAACCAAGACAAGTCCTGCTTGCCTTAGCCCTGTTTGTCTCAATTTACTCATCTGTAAAATGAGCTGAAGAAGGGGATGGCAAACCACTCCAGTATTTTGCCAAGAAAACCCCAAATGGGGTCATGAAGAATTGGACACAGCTGAAATGACTGAACAACAGTCAGTGTAGCATGCATGAAAAAGAAAAGATTAATTAATGAGCAATATCTTCGAGACATAATGGATAGAGCTGTTTTCAAAATTGGGAAGACCTGGATTCAAGTCCTGCTTCTAACACATATTGACTGTGTGATCCTGGACAAGTCATTTAGTTTCTCATAGATCTAGAATTGCCTAAGTATTTACTGCACTGGAAGAAAGAGCTTCTTATATTAATGAAATCACAGGTCTCTTTCTTGTCTATTTCTTTTAATCAAGGTTTTTCCACAGGAACCTCCATTCATTTCATATTTTGATCTTTATCATGGTGTGGAGGTGACTGTGGGTTCTTGAAGGCTATATCAGTGGAGAGGAAGTTTCTGTAGGTCCTAATCTGGAAAGACTTGCTTAGGGGTCTGGTAACAGAAAAAATACATATATTCATACACATATGTTTACAATACACACAAATATACACACATACACACATATGATCTGTCTGAGGATGACTAGCTAAGTCTAAAAATTACATCTTCAGAAATTTTGACTACAAGATGATTATTCTTTTGTTTACAACAACTTGTCAAAACTGCTAAGATATCACAATGTTTCAGTCAGTCAATCAATAAACCTATATTAAGTGTTGGGCACTCTGCTGAGAACTGGGTATACAAAAAAGGGCAAAAGATTGGCCCTGATTTTAAGGAGTTCACAATCCCCTGGGGGAGACACATAAGTTCAAACGGGGAGAGAGGGAAGGCACCCAGCAGTGGCAAGGGTATGAAGTCCTGCAACCTAGTGGTAAATGCTGAGAAGACTGCCCTGGGTCCCTTTCTTAAATGGAGTATCTGGGAGGAGCTCTCCAATGTCCTGCTTTTACTTTCTACAATCAAAAAGAGAGAGGGGCTCTAGGGATAGAGGATACCGAGGAGAAAGGAGTCATCTTGTAGGAACATGAGTTTAAGAAGAGTGTGATAAAATAGAGAAGAGCAATCAGGTTATGATGAGGTAATTCCCTTTTTAATTGGTGTCAGAGGAAAGAGTTTCCATACTTAGGAACTGTTACAAGCTTTTTGAAGAGCTGAAGTTTAAGTAAAAAAGTGAAGTTATCTAAATGCTATTATTAGCCAAATAAACAAATTGTTATAATTTAAAAATGAATGAGTCCCTTTGTGAGAAATCTATTTTCCACTGTTATCTATTCCTGCTGGATATATGTAATCCTTAATGAGATTCCACTAATTACTGTGGCAGCTATCTTAGGTGAGAGGCAGAATGCTTGGGAGCAATAAAAACACTAAGCAAACCTATGTAAAAGACTTATTCTGAAAAGTCAAATGTTCCATCGTTTGTGTGACAAAATAAATTTAGCAATTTAAAAAACTGTACTTCCCTATTTCCCATTATTATTTTTTATTTACTTTGCATGCAGTTTTTATATACTTAGCACAGTATACATGTGCATCTAGAAGAAGATAAGTTCCTTGAAGGCAGAGTCTGATTCACATTTTTGTTTGTATACTGATATCAGCACAGTACTTGGCACATAGTAAGAGCTTAATAAATTCTTGTCAAATGATGTAGGGCTCTTTCTGAATCTTAAGTATCAAACTCTGTGGACATCCTTAACTCATTATTCTAATAAGTATAATCTTTCATTCTGTTACCTCAGTAACCTTGTATCTATAGTAACAGCTCAGCAAAGCTCTGTGACCTTCATGGCCCTTAAGTAACTTCAAAAATCAACTTGCAGATGGATAGAATCTTTAGGTCATTTTCAAAGAGGCTTTCTCTCACATCACCATAAGGTTATTACCTGGGATCATTACTAAGGTTTTAAGAACTCTTTGAATTCTGTTCTTTAATGAAAAAAATTTTTTATCCAGAAGCTCATGTGTCAGTGCCTTCCTTTTCTGCATATGTCTCTCTATAAAAATTAGCTTACATTTGCACGTCCATATCACAAAGCCCTGTAGAAGATACTTCAATATATTTGGGATGATTAAATGAATATTTGAATTTTCACAGCCTTAAATTACCCCATATTGACTGTATGATCCTGGACAAGTCACTTAATTTCTAAGTGCTTCAGGCAACTCTAAGATTTTTAAGTTGCAGAAAAGGTGACAATCTGTAATGATAGAGGGAACTCTTCACTGGGAGTTCTTGATTCCAAGGAAACAACAACTGCAATTCTTATTCCTAAACTTGTTTGATGATACATCACTACTTTTCTTTTTCCCCCACCCAATATAGAGAGACTGGGACAATAACAGGAAGTCCTCTCCAGTTCATAATATCCAATTACAAATTTCACATACATACTATTGGCTGCTCATACAACACCATCCCTTACTCAAACCCCACATGCTGATATTTTTAAAAAATGAAAAACAAAAACAAAGAATTACATAGATTTAATAAAAAACTAGTTTGGATGAATAAAAATTGCCTTAAATAATACAAATTCAAACTAGAAGGCCTTATGCTTATTAGTATCAATTAGTACTATTTTCCCTTTTATTCTTAGCTCAGGAAAACTACTTTGAAAGATTAATAGTATTGGTGAAGAGGAGGAGCAGGCAAATACTTTTTTCCCAAGCAAGATATAATTTATTGATAGGGGCTTATGACCCGATAATAAAGAACAGGTTAAATGGTCCTGTCTTTAGCCAGAAGACCCCAAGTTGAGGGTGTAATATATTTTAATAAGCATAGAACAAAGAACATAACAAAAATCATGTAATTGGTCTGCATTACAGAGGTGAGAGATTATGATTGGTTACTTTAAAGAAAATGGGTATAATCCTCATATAAACTCTCTAAGAGATGCTTTTGAGAATTTTATGGATCCTAGCTTCATCTTGAGGTCACTGATAAGGGCAAACTTACTATTGACTGGGAGACTAGATAAAACCAACTCAATTGTTAAAGATTATTAAAATCAGGTAATCTCAGCTGCAGGTAAATAATTTTGGAGCTTATAACACTATTAGTCTGGAGTAAATAATCTTAGATGGGGTGCTGTACTGGGGGTTTGTTAAAAAAGTAATAGAGAGGGATGTAGTGAGACTCAGATGAGATAATGTATGTAAATTACTGTTCTAATCCTAAAGCACTGTTTAAAGTATTATTATTATTATTATTTCCATAAATTATATGTTCAACTCCTACTGCAGTCTTTTTGAGCTCCTACAGTGTCTGCAGTAATTCAGAGTTGTGCTGGATAATATTTGACACCCAGGCTTTCCAGAAAAAAATCTAGGGCTACATTTTAAAATTTAATCTTCATATTAACACTTTCTTAAATTTATACAATAAATAAAGCAATAAATTGAATTCTGATTTGTAGCAATTGCCTATTTCTGAGGTGCTAAATGTTTATACTGAACATGTAAAAATGGACTCTTGCAAGTTGGTCAGAGCTGTTGCCAGCACAGGCTTGGTTAGAGACACCCAGGAATCTGGTGCCCAAATAGGCTTTGCTATTTTTAATTTTTGTTTCTGGAAGGCTCTGTACCTGGAAATGAGGAAACATTTTTAAGATTTTATTTTTCTCCTTTCTTTCTCCAGTATATGGTTTTTTGTTTCTGGGATCCAAAACTCAAATGGGTACTTTATTAAGTATCAAAGAGGTTATTCTTGGTGAAATGGCTAGTTAACTGAAAGACATAGACTTAAGTGTTGCTTCTAAGATATCTTATTAATATAGGTATAATCCAAGACCCAAAGTCCATTGGTATGGAACTTATTGGTGACATGCCTTGCTGAAGAAAGGGACAGAACCATCAAGAGGAGGAATGAAAAGAGATTCGATCTCTTGGTTTTTTTCGAGCTCTTCTGGCTTCTAGCTTCTAGAGAGAAGATGAATGATCCCAACATCTCTTTAAGTTATTGAACAGAGACAAAAACTTTGGGAAGGAGTCAATATATAGATTTTTAATTATCTTATTCTCAGTTTTGTTACATTTGAGAATGGAGAATTTTCCTTTTTGGATGAGATAGGGGACTGTTCCTTTTGGTTTAACTGAGATACTTCATTTCAAATGGGAGAATTCATTTAATCTATATCTTCTGGTAAATATTCTCATATGTATACTTTCTGTGATTTATTTTTTTGCTATTGATAAAAGGAGAAATGCGTTCCTTTACTAAGTTCTCTGTGTGTTTATTGTGGAACTGGTATTTGATGAATCAAGCTTTTGGATATAAACCTCAGGGGTCCTTTTTTTCCTAGTAAGAAATGATGATGAAAAGTTTAATGTAAAGCTAAAAATTTCATCCCCTAGACTAATAATATTTAAAGGAGCAGATAGATATACTTCTATCTACAAAGAACAGAGTGGTGATCTTTCATCCTAATCTTCTGCTTCCTCTCCTTTAAAAAATAAAAAATTTCCTTTGAAGAAGGGTGGGTAGAGGAAATCCTAAAGAGTTGACTATTTTTGACTCCTTTTGAACCTCTTAGAACACCCACTTTGCTCCATATGTAGGCATCAACCTCTTAGTTCTCTAGGCAGCTCTGTAATAGTCTTAAGTTATAGAACAGACACCTAGATGTGTTGGGCAGCCAGGTACTACAGAATACGGGGCCTGAAGTCAGGTAGACGTGAATTCAAATCTTATCTTAGATATTTTTAGCTATATGACCTTGGGCAAGTAAGCCTGTTTGTCTCAGTTTCATCATCTATAAAATGATCTGGAAAAGGAAATGGAAACCATTCCAGCATTTATAAAAAGTTATGGAAATAGTTTTCTCCTTACTATACAATATTACCTTCATATATGATTATTCCAGAAATTGTGATCGAAAACAGAGGCAGGCTAGTCAAGCAGTAAGAACAAAACTAATAGAAGGTCAACCAACGTGTCTCACTGGTATCCACAATTTTTTAATTTTTTAATTTTTATTGTTAATGACAAGTATGTATATTTCTACATACAAAGAACAGAAATGGTGATTGCATATGGAATTGTAAACTATTATATAAAATTTTTGCTGAAGCGCACATTAAAATTTGCACAGTTGTTTCCCATTCTGAACTTTCATATACTATCCTATATATAATAAAAAGATATTTCATTGATGGTTTTTTACTTATCTTTTTTGCATCACTATTACTAAACACTAATTCTCCATATCCCTAAATAGGAACTCTCCCTTGTAACATTTAAGTGCAGTCAATAAAAACAAATGAACATATTAACTATGCCTGGAAAATGTTTCATTCTGTATCTATTTTATCATCTCTTTGCCAGAGGTGAGAAGCATTGATCAGATTTCTGAAATCTTTCAAAGTGGCCTTACAATCTTAGAAAAGCTTCCTGTGCTTTGGGTAGATAAACCTTTTATGAAGGAGTTTGGGCAGATGTGGATAATAATTCAAATCTATAGTATTGGAAGTAGTAACAACATTGTTGAGATCATGGAATTGAAATATTTGAGGTAAAGACTTTAATGACTCAAAGAAAATTGCCAGATCAGAAAGGAAAAGAAAATCAACCATCACAAGATCATCATTATTTCATCATCTGATTGGTAGCTTTCTCCTCTAAGAAAGTCATGCACTTCACATTTGCTCTCACGTTTTTGGCTTTCAGTATCATTAGTATCACTGTATATTGCACAAAACAAACAAATACATAACATCTAAAATGACTATTCATCAGTCTAATTGACAATCATTTAAGGGACACTCTTGTCTACTTCTACTTGTCAACTTAACCTTCCTCTGAGAGTTCCTTTTTTCTAGTTCTTTGACTTTTTCCCTCTCCACTTATTCTATTTGCCTTTTTTGATTTTGTAGCTAGAGACATGTAGCCTGCTGTTCTAGACAACAGATTCTTGTATTGATTATATTTGATACTTCCAAATCTTCCAAGGATACTTTTATGTGTCAAATATATAACCTGATGCAGTGGAAAGGGTTCTGGGCTAGTAATCAGAGGAGTTGAGTTTGAATGCTGTCTCTTTTACTAACTACTGCCAATATTGCTTGGCAAGTCATGGTCAACTTTCCAAACCTTCTTTCTTAATTGTAAAATGAGGGAGTTGAAGTAGATAAGTAGTCTCTTTCAACTCTTAAACTTACTATCTTTTGACCTGGCCACACTATATCTCAGTGAAGGCTATTTCTACCAAAGAATATTCTAGGAATATAAATATCTTTTATAATGGTTTCTGGGGAAAAATGCATTCTTCTCAATATCATATATGGTGCAGAGGTAAGGTCATGACTAGGATCGATTTCTTTTAGGGCAGGAATTAGTCTCAGAATGTGGACTTCTTTGGATTTATAAGTGAGAGCAGTTAACTGCTGGCTGGAATGGGAAAGGAAGCATTGGGAAGTAGATTCTGAAGCAGTGGGATGATAGGTAAAGCTATTTTAAAGTAAAAAACTATTGTTTATAGGAACATAAATTTACTCCCACCTTTTTATTTTAAAGATGAGTAAACTGAGGCACAGTAAGATTAACTGGATTGCTCAAAGTTACATAAGCAATAAATGACAGAGGCAAAAGTTGGACCTAAATACTGATTTCTCTGTGTTGTACAGACACATGCATGATTGCAATTCTGAAGGTCATTTTGAAATTCAGACTTGTTATGATATGGGACTTGGATGCAACAGAGCATTGAATACACTTGTTTTGATGGGATGGATAACAATTCAATCAAAACTATTGAATCAGCTTTATTTATAGACATTTTTTAGTCAAAATACTGTGTATAACACTGACATTATATAGACAAAACATACTTGTAACTTACTTTAATTTTTTTCTTTTTAGAATTATGTAGCTATAACTGACATTTAATTCGCTAGATGCTTTCCAATTTTTAAGTCATTAAATCCCATGATTTCTCTCACTGAAAAGCTACTTGAAGAAATTCTTCAATGTGCTATATAATATAATCTGGATATGTTATTTAAATTACCAGAAGAGGGCACCAAAGACACAAATATGGTTATTTTCTGAACATTTCAAATTAACTATCAAGAAACAAGGCATTGAAGAAAAGATGAAGGAAAATAGAAAAAAAATAAAAGGGAGGATGAGAGAGAAAAAAAAATTTCATTTAAAATCTTGATAGCAAATAAATACCCAAAATTAAATAATAAAAAATCCACTTTTCGGTGAAAGTCTGCTTTAAATAATTCATAGAGGCTCAGAAAAGGCCTTAAACATTTATCATTCAATTCATTCTTTGCTTACTTTCAAAACTTGAAAGTGTTTTTAGTTGAATAGGTTCATTCTTTCTGAAGACAATATTGTTTCTTTCTTTCTCTGAGCTATAAAATGTTGACGATCCCATCTGTCTCCATCCAGTGTCACTAAGAAAAGATTAAGCCTTGCAGGTTAGGGAAAAGAAGAAATAAAGAAAGCCAGAAAGAGTCTTCTCTGTGTAGCATCCTGGGATGTTTCTAGGATAGATAGAAAGTTATAATTCTATATTTATCTATATTTCAAAACTACAAGACATGTTTTAAATTTATAAATGTCTCTGTACCATATATGTAAATCAACGTCAGTTATTCTAAACTTCCATTTCTATGCTCTCTAAAGATTCATAAAGCATATAAGTAGCATGGCATTAAAAAAACCACTCTGAAGTCCTATGTATATTTGTTGAAATTTGGGAATTTTAAGGCTGTCTAATAAGTTGTTTTCAAAGAAGCTAAATGTGAGCTAAATGTCATTTTCAAATAAATTCATATGTGTAGAGAGACAGCATTTACATTCACATTTATTACCATGAAGGGAATTCAATAGAATATATGATATTTATCTTCAGTTACACGAATGTTTCTAGAGATTTGTTTCAGTGACATTGACATTTTAATAAAGTCATTAAAATATTATATTATCAGATTTTAAAAATATTTTAAAAATGAATTTAAGAAAACCAAAGTTAAAAGTTTAGGTGAAAAGTGTTAAACTAAATCAATGAACATTCACCCACAAGAGGGCTCCTGAGAAGATCCTGGGCATATAGACTGGTGAATCATATTCCCATACTTTGGCAAGTAAATTGACTATAAAGAAAGTTGTGAACATACATGGAAACAAAATATGTCAGGGATGAGGGAAAGATGCTTTCTCTTAAGAGGAAATTATGATGAGATGTTCAGGGTGGAACAAAATAGGCTATTGTCTGACAGGATGACTTATAAAATGGGATCCTTCAAAGATTGGTGGTGGGACAACATTTATTTGACATTTTAAAAAATGATCTACAAAAAAATTAAAAAAGTGAAATTTTTCAGTTTGCTGATGATATTGATTTCTTCTGAATAGTGAAGTATCAAGCTATAGGGAAAAACAGGTTGAACAAAACAGTGACAAAATAAACACTGGCAAATTTAAGATAAGAAATCTTGGGGTAAAAATCAATGCAAGTTATATTATCAATTATGGTCTAGGAAAAGAAGTAATGACTCATTACAAATCTCTTTATTAAAAACATTTTCCTAATATGCTATTTCAGCTAAAATTGCTTTTGTTTTAGTTCAGTCCTGGGATTTCATTGATGTAGAATAGGAGTCCTCTTACTTTTTGATCTCAGAACCCTTTTACACCCTCATGTGGCTTTTACATTTAATATTTGCCATCTTAGTATTATTATGAAATAAAATTTTGACCTTGATCCAGGAAGGATCTCAGGAATCCTTAGAGATACCCTGAATGTGTTGGTATAAGAAACCTCAGGTAAGAAAACCATTATTCTACCCTCATATAACTTCAATAGTGGTAATCCTATGTCTATTCAGGACGTGGGATTTTAATTATTATAGTCTATTCTTATCTAGTAGGATGTAATCTCCTTGAAGGGAGGTATTTTTTTGTTTTGTTTTTATATCACCCAAACCTTGCATAGTGTGTGTCCATGATGGATGTTTAATAAATAACTTTCTAATTAACTGGATTTGTTGAAATGCTGTTCCCTAAGAACAACAGAACAACTAGATATGATTCCAAGAAAATACCCCAAATAATTAAGGATCTGAAGATGGAATGAAAATGTAATGAAAAAAATAAAACTTTGGAAATGTGAAGGCTGAGGTGGCTATTAAGGTTTATGAATATGGATAAGGCGAAATAGAATGATATACCAAATTCTACTCTGTGGTGTCAAAAGATGTGGTGTACACATCCTTGAGGGCAATATATTGACTTAAAAAAACCACAAATTGACACTTCTATGTTTTATTATAGTTTTATTCATATTGCTAAACATTTCCTGATTATGAATTATATGTGCTAAAGGCTATAAGCTTGACACCTTTGTATCTAGAAAATTAGTATTAGAAGAAACCTCTTTTAGCTTGAAGGGGATTAGATTATACCTTGATCAACTACAATGGATCTGTTACCAGTGATATTTGTACTCCCTTTAATAACTCATTCATACTTTCTCATTTTGCAAGATTTTTGTACTTTCTGTCCATAAATCTTTTACAGAGGGTCAAAATGCTTGTGGTCTTACCATAGATCTCTTAACATTGCATGCATTCTATATGAATATCAGTAAAGCATGTGATTTGTCTAGGCTTCTCCATTGCTCTTGCTTACATAAGTGACCATGTCCTTTTTAAAAAGCTATATCTCTGTCTATCTCCTTGATGATATTTTATGCTACTTCTGAAAAATTATTGATTGCAATAAAGTGCAATTATTTATGAGAGATTATGCTATGTCATAATTTTAAATCACGACCTCATTAGAAGAATAGTGATATTAAAAGATTTTCAGGGAAAATCTTGGAATCATTAAAAGTCCCTTCATAATTTTCAAAGCAATCCAACATGTTTTCCTTTTCTTTTTAAAATTCTGAGTCATTGTCCATTCATAATATCTATCCAACTATTTGCTTCAAAAGACTACTCTATGAATTGTGAGTCTAGTTGCATACCATACTCTGTACTCCAAGTATTTTCATCACTTTTTTCCCTTTCTGTTTGGCTTGTTAGCATGAACACTTTTTAGTGAGTATGGATCTTATTTAAGGTGCTGTTAAGAGAGATCTATTGTAGCCAGTCTCAAGTGTCTTTTGAGAACTAACTTTCAGAATTAGAGTTTTGAATTTCAGAATTCATAAATGTTATGTTTCAGAAACTTGCAAATGCTATTAATCAGTACTTGCTTTATTATTTTGTTGACTTTCTAGACTTAAGCAAATGGTAGAGAAAAAATAATGCAGATTAACCCTAAAACTCTGTCATATATATATGTCAAATATATATATATATATATATATATATATTTACTGAGGCAATTGGGGTTAAATGACTTGCCCAGGGTCACAAAGTTAGGAGGTGGCAAGTATCTGAGGCCACATTTGAACTCAAGTCCTCTTGACTTCAGGGCTGGTGCTCTATCCATTGTATCAACTAGCTGCCCTGTCTGTCATATATTTTTGAAGAATCAGGTATTATCCATTTTCCAGCATACCATACCTCTTAATTGTTCTGGTGCTTGATATAATCAGCAGGATGGGATCTAAAATTAGATAGTTTATGTTCACTCAAAATACAAGTTATAATTGGATTTGCATGCAGGTTTCTTTATTCAGTTTCCAGTGTACTTTTAACAATAGCATGTTGACTTTTTAATAGTCTATTTTGATAAGGGGTGTCACTGATCTGCTGTTTGTTATAAATGCTTAGTTCTGAATTAGTTCTGATGATAGCAAATTTTTAAATGTTCACACAAAAGAGACTGTTCTTCATTTTTGCTAGTTATAGCTTTTCCTATTACCTCAGGGTTTTTCCCAGATGAAAATGGTGTCTTTTTTTCTAAATTATATATGGTTGTCTTCATAGATCTGTCCTTTGTCCTTACCATATTTATACACATTTGTACATGGATACAATCCTCCATTCCCCATTTGATGGTAAATTCTTTGAAGACAGGGACTATGGCCTTTAAAACTGTCTGACATGGTAAGTAAGGTCTTGTATATACTGCGTGCTATTTCATTTTTTTTAAAACTTGGTAAGTATGTCAATTATGCTATAATATAATAATGCTCTTGTGGATTATTGATATGTATAGGACTGCTGCCCCTGCTCCCCAAGTGCTGTATTTACCTGGTTGATATTCTCCTTTGTCCTATATGGTTACTTTTCTTCTCTTTTATCCTTTCTCTTTACTATCAAAAGGTCTGCTTCTCGTCATCCTTACTACTATTTCTAATGCAGTTCTGCTGACTGTCTCCACTACTACTTCCTCCTTTACTGATTCTTCTTTTCTCATTTTTTCCTGCTATTTCTCTTTGAGTTGCCTGACTTTTAAAACCATTGATTGTCTGCCAATGAGAGCATTTCTTCCTCTGATTGGCAGACTGATTTACCATATTATGCAACTTGTCATATTCTTGTCTTGGAATCTTCCTGGCCCTTTTCACTTTTGCATGGGTAAAGGATTTTTATTTTCATTTTTAAATGACTTTCTAGGTTTCTGGCAATTCTGGATAGTTGATTATGTGGGATATCTCAATGTAAGATAAATAAAATATCCCCTTCTTTATTTAGTTTAAGGGCATTACTATATTCCATGAAAAATTCTTGAAACTATAGACTTATTTTCTGCTTAAGAACACCTCCTCACCTCTAAGAGATCATTCTCAAAATTTGTGCAGCTGGCCACTCTCCTCAATAGCATCATAAATAGAAGAAACATGAATTCATCCTTAATGATTTTGGGTTCCAGGAAAGAAATTCCTCCTTTCCTCCCTTGCCCCATGGTTATCCTCTTTAAGAAAGCAGAAACTTGAAACACTTTTAATATTGCTTTGAGACTGTTATTCAGCAGGCAGCTATTCTTGCTCCTATCACAACAGCTTAAAAGATGGCAGATGTGCCAGGCTGGAAAAGAGCATCTGTTCTCTATAGTAATGGCTTTTCCAAGTATGACCCTCTGTATCACTTGGGTCTCTCAGGCTGAACTGCCACCTGGCCTCAGCGTTTTCAATGGGAAAATAAATTGCCCCTGTGCAGTACTATGCAAAGCAGAGGATATTTGTAGCAGGGCTGGGGTTGTGTTTGCAGACTTGATTTAGAGCAGACATTCTGTACACCAATCATGACTTTGCTTGAACAAGTGCATGTTTTTCATTATCAGCTGCACTATAAGTATGCCCAATTATAATGGTTCCCAAATTAGAAGATGAATCTTTACTGACTTCTGTTTTTCCACTCTGGCCAATATGATTTTAGAAAGCTAAAGTGGTTGGATATAAGCATCTAGAACTCCACCAAATTAAGTTCTTATAACTTATATTTCATTGAGAACATTATTTACTATGTAGTATTATCATCAACTACTTGAAGTGATATCTATGAGTAATAAGTGGTTTTCAAAGGCTCAGTTTATGTAAAAGAGATAAGTGATTTGTTTTATCTGGTTATGAAAAGTAAACTGAACAGTGGATAGAGTGCTAGGGAAGCAGATATTGGGTAAGCTTCTTCACAATTAACATTCTTTAAAAATTGATGGTGGTTATTTATCAAATAAGGACCTTGAATAGAGCTTGGATGGGTTTAGATAAGACACAAGATATACCTATAAACAATTTAAAAGTCAAATAGTCTGGATAGTGATTTTATGTTACTCATCAATTGAGGAATCGCTGAACAAACTATTGGCATATGAATATAATGGAATGCGAATGTATTGCAAGAAATAAGGAAAGGAATAGGTTTAGAAAAACGTTAGAAGAGTTGTATAAACTGATGCATAATTAAATGAGAGTAATTTATAACAAAACATTGCAAAAACAAACTTTGAAAGACTTAAGAACTTTGATCAATTTAATGACTAACCATTATTTTAAGAGATTGTTAATGCTACCCACCTCCTTACAGGGCTTGTTACAAAGGAGAGCAGTGGGGATGAGAGAAAATAAATGTTTATTAATTGAAAATAATTATAAGAAGATTTCTTTGCTTAATACCCAGTTTGATGTCAGCACTCAGAGGACTATTAGATATCTAAGTGATGAAATTTTATATAATTTTCTCATGAAACTCTATGTCCTGGAAAAGACTTTCTGGCTGTTTTAAGTCAAATAATCAACAAAATCAACAAACATGTCAATGAAAAGTCACATGGAGAGAAAGAAAGAGGGATATGATTTCAATTCACATCTGTCATTACTTCTCACAGCATTTTGCAAATTAGTTTATATTTTAGATCCATTCTTAGTATTGACTGTTATTTCTATTTGCTAGCAAGAATATTAATGTTTGCTAGGCAAAGCAGTTTCTATGTTCTTGTAACCTCTTTGTTACAGAAACTGTTTTATTTTAATTAATTTTTTTAAAGAAATGATAATACACAGTTAGGCTTTCTTTTTATCCATATTGCAAATTTTGAAGTCAGCAACTTGAATAGGTGTTGCTAAAAGTGTACATTAGTAGTTACTTCTCACTTGCTACTGTTTTCATTTTCTCTATATGTTGATTTTATTTTAGGTAACTATATTATTAAGAGAAAATAACATTTGAAGTAAAATTAAAAGAAATAGAATGAGTGGGCACTAATTCCTTTATATTTAAATATTATCAATTACTACTTAATTGGGTATAGGCTTTGGTTTTCTTTCTAAGCCTAAACTGCAAGTCAATTTTATCTTTTCTAGGGATCAAAGGCTTCCAAATTATTGTTCAGAAGATGCCATCTACAAAATTACTCCAGAACTTTTCACTTAAAGCAGTTAGATAACATAAGATAGCTACTTTACCTAATACTTTCAAGATTATATATGGCCTATCAATGCAACTTTGACATACTTATTTAATATTTTCTCTTCTGGTTTTCTCTAAGCTCAAAATTAGAGAGAGAGAAACTTACTTTATAATTTACGATTCTCCAACAAATTCATGATTCTTATCTTCTAATCTATACATTGATACATAGGTAAATGATCATCTCAGTTCTTGTTTTCTCTTCTTCACTCACTGTTCCTTTTTATTAACTTCTTACTTAACATTGAATCAGTTTTTTCTGCATATTGGAAATATTATTAAAAAAATAAAAATCACCTTATTGATTTTATAGTTCTTTAATCTTTTGGTGAGAGGGTATGGAGTAGAGATATTTGTTCAATTTTAGGGACATTTTTGCCATTTTACCTTTTAATTCTTTTAAACTTTTATATTTGGCAGTATGGATAAAGATATAATACAGAATAAAATATAACATACTTTTGACTTATAGGGCTGATTTCTCCTTTAGCCATTCCCCCTGTTCTGCCTCCCCCACACTCCAACCCCAGTTTGTGTCACAACATAAACATAAAAACAGTCTTCCCCCGGGAGTCCACTCAATGGTCTGGAAGTCTTCTCCTAGGTCTCTTGACATTACATGGATACCAAAAGCAAACTTTCTTAAATGATTTTCCTTAAATGTCACCTTTTTCCCTTTGCTAACAACAGATGATAAAGCTTTAATCCTACTATTGAGAAAGAGGTATATGACTCACTTTTGAAGTTAAATTTACTTTCATTTAGATTGTAAGGGTTTACAGAGCAAGTATCAGCCTTGATATTTCTTTTTTATGCTTATAGACTACCTACTATTGAGCTGTGCATGTTCAGTAAACATATAGTGTTGACTATCTTAAAGTACTCAATTGGTACGGAATATGTGAAACAAGGTGATTTATTGTATTTTCTCTATACTTTAAGAGAATCTAAAAAATAATTCTCTATGCTTTAAGAGAATCAACATTATATTTGAGGAAATCACAACTTAACTTAGTTTATTAAGTATCCTATTGTGTTTAGATGGGTTTTAAATGTTCTAGACAAATATTAAGTTTTGTCTGTATTAAAAACTTTAGAAAAAGATCTTTTTTTTTGCAGTTGCAAAGTGGATAGCTGTTCATTGATGAGGGGCTATTTGGGTGAAGCAGAAGACTAGTAGCATACCCAAAAGAGTTAATTAAGCACAACTTTTTTTTCTGGGAGAAAATGAACATCTTTTAAGTAGTTATAGACAAAGTAGGAAATTCTCAAAAATAAGAGGAAATTTTTTACAGTTTCACTTGGAATAGGGATTCCAAAAACAATGTGTCAGTAATAAATTCTGGGATAACCCATAGATACAAGTTTTAATTAAGAATCATTTGATAACATTATCATATTACTTTGTTTTTTTGAAATATGTGCTAAGTTAATATGTTGTCCTTTGTTCTCAAAAAGAAAGAAAGACATAAGAAAGATGACTTCTTGATTTGCAAGTGAAATGGATTTAAGTGAGTCAGGGCTGTGCAAAGTCATCGGCTTCACTCTTCTCCAGAACCATTTGAGTCCAGTGATTAGACATAGATCAGGATGACTGGCATTGGCATGTGATGCAGTGGAAGACATTTGTGGAGGATAAAGGAGATATTAATGAATTTATCCTATATAATATGGCTTTTTTAGCTATTTGTCCTTGCCTATGGAAAGTCTAGTTGATAAATTAGTGACATTGTTCACATGTGTGATGATAGGAATTCAAAGTATAAGCATAGAACTTAGGAGGAGTTAATCAGCCTTCAAACATTTTAAATGAAATTGAATATTCCATATGTTAAAAAACACAAAAAAACTTCATAGGTATCTGATTCCCATACTAGAGTATTTCCATTACTATCTGTATTTTTTTCTAAGCAGGAATCTTAGGTCCCTACTTTTCATATTAAAAAACAAACAAACAAAATTTTATCAAATAATTAAAAACATAGCTAAAGATGAAAGAAACAAAAATTTTTATTTGTATTTATAACTATTTAGCACTACAATTCAATAATTCACACAATGATGCCCATTTGTAGGAGTTTGTCAATTATATTTATGTGGTAAAACCACTTGTAACAGGTATCCAGTTAAATGATTGTTTTACTTGGCTAGTTCTTCCTTTGTTTTTTTGAATGGATAATTTTTTTTTAACACAATAGATGCTTTACAAAAAACCCTTAAAGACAAAATAATATTTTTACATTTTAATTTTATTTGTCTCTCATTTTCAAAAATATTACTTTTATGTTTGGCAATTTTTTTTTCTGAAGCTTTAGAAGTTTTTTTTTTAAATTTATGTGCTTAATTCACTATGTTTTTACTTTGTATAAAATAAAAATTTGATCAATACAATTTCACCCTTCTTCCTTACACACAGACACCTTCCACAACCCTACCTTGCCCAGTCTAGATCCGGATGCCTTGATCTTGCTTTTGAAAAGTAAACAAGCTGAAAAGCCCAGGAATGACTGCTTATATCTATCTAATCTCATGCTGTATTCTTATGTCCTCACTGTTCTCCCACCAAAACCTCCAGATCTCTTGCATCAATTTTACTGAGGTATAATTCCCTAATTAGCTCAGATAGGAGTGTATTTGTGAAAACTCAATTCCTTCCATTATCCACCTATTTGCTTGAATTATCATCACTTATGACTTTCCTAATTCAAGATATACTAATTAATTTTCTTTTGTCTTCCTTTCTTCTTCCAGTATATTTTTATTTTATCCCTCTTCATGGGATACTCCCCCTTTATAACTGCTTTTTCTTTGTTCTTTTGCTGATACTCCGATAAAGTAGCTCTTGAAAAAGGCACTAGTCTCATCTGCTCCTGGAAACATGTAAACATTAAGGTATCTAGTTTTCATGCTATATGGACTTGTTTCCATTTATTAATTTTTTCTTTTTGCCTTTATATTTCAAATACCCAGCACATTTATGTGAAGGAATTATTAAAAATCAGTCATATTACTGAAGATCAAATTTTCCCCACATAATATAACGTTCAGTTTGATAGAATATATTATGCAAAACATTTTTGGGGTATATCATATTATAGCCTTTTTCATTTCTTCTTTGCATAGTCCTATAGAATTAATATTAATGGTCCCTGATAAATAACTGTCTTATTCAGTTTGCTTATAAAATTCTTTCCTTGACAGTGAAGTTCTCGAATTTGACAAATAAATTTCTGGGTGAGTTAAATATGGAGTTTATTTCTAATGTCCTTTGGAATCTATCTGTACTTGGCTCTCTTCTCTATACTTCTTGGCAATTTAAAAATATGATCTTTAGAATATAGTATTTAGACTCTGTTTCATATTTTGGGGGCATGAACCTATTAAGGTTTTCCAAAATCCATCCTAAAATTTTTATTATCATGCTTCCATGTCCTGTGGAATTCTTTTTTAAAGAATTCTTAATTTTCTTTCTTAATTCTTTCATTGAGAAGCTATGTGGCATAATGGATAGAATGCTAAATTTGGAAATCTGGGTTTAAACTTTACTTCCCCCACTTAACTATGTCACCATAGGCAAATTACTCTCTAAAAGTTAAGGGAGACTTAAGGTTTGTCCACTAAATTAGAGATAAGTTGTAACAGATGAAGTGTAGTCCTATCCTGATAAAGTCACAGATTCTTGAGTATTTTTTCTCCTTAATTCTGTAAATTAACTTTGTAACAATTCTAGGAGTTTCCTGCTCATTTTTGAAAATTTATCATGGTGTTATTTTCTTTATGGGGAATCCTTAATACTTTCTTTTACATGACAGTATTTATTCATTGTGCAAGGTATTTTTGATGTTTACTTATGCTTTTTTTTAAAAAAAAATTCTACTGATATTTGTGGGAGAGAATTTCTTTCCTTCTCTTCCTCTTTAAAAAATATTTTCCTTTCTTGGGAATATTTGTTGATGTTTTGAGGTAGTGAAGTGCTGATATTAGGCACAACCACTCAGTCTTTTTCATTCCCCAATTCTGAGGGAAAAAATCCCAACATTGAACAGTATATTAGAACCAACTACTGGATTTTAAATACTTCTGTGAATCTGAGAAAAAAATCACTTTGCCTCTTTGGGTCATAGTTTTTCCATTTGTAAAATGAGTGAGTTAGAGTTGTTGATCTCTAAGTTCCCCTTTAGTTTTGAATTCTCCAATTCTCTGGGGAAAAATGTGAAAAAAGAGGCTAGAAAATCAGGGAAAGTATACATGAAGCCAATTGAAAGGTTGCTACAATTAGTCCAAAAGCTGAGCTACCTATTCAAAATTTCTCCGGGTTTACAATGACCCAGTCATAATAAATGCAGAGGGTGAACCTAATGTGAAGTTGTATTCAATTCAGGCATTTTAATGGAATCATCAATCATTTTTTCCCACAAGATAAAAGCAAATGAATAGCTTGCTACTTTTTCATTGATGTTGATAGAGCTAACTATAACCTAAGTAAAAGAATGACCTGTGACCAGAATCCAGAAATTCCTAAGACTATTTGGTTCACATTTATATGTCATTTAAATTCTTCTTTTCAAACCTTGTATTATTGTTTTGTTATTATAGGACTTTTGTTTTTAAATATAGCACCCCTCACCTACTTAATGAGTCATGTTTTTAATATATATATATTTATTTCATTAAATATTTCTCAATTACATGTAAAAATATTTAATGTTTATTTTTTAAAATATGAGTTCCAAATTCTTCTTTTCATCCCTTGGGAAGGTATATAAAGTGATACAGATTATACATGTGAAGTCATGCAAAACATATTTCCATATTAGCAAAACACAGAAAATCAAGAAAAATAAAATTTTTAAAGTATGCTTCAATCTATACTTTTAATTCATCTGTTCTCTTTCTGAAATTGGATAGTATTTTTCATTATATGTTCTCTGAATCACTGTTCTGATCATAGTAACTACATCTTTCATAATATTAATGAGCCTTTTTCAATAAGAAAAAATAAAAAAGGAGGAAAAAACTGTTTAACAAAGCCAATTGATACATTAACAGAATTTGACTACTTTCATATTGTCCACTTCTGCAGATAAGGGAAAAATTTATTTTTTCATCTTTTCTTGTTTTTTTCTTCCAATATATGACATTTTTTGGCTGAGGCAATTGGGGCTAAGTTACTTGCCCAGGGTAACATAGCTAGGAAGTGTTAAGTGTCTGAGGCCACATTTGAACTCAGGTCCTCCTGACTTCAGGGCTGGTGCGTTATCCACTGCACCACCTAGTTGCCCCTTAAAACACTCACTTAAAAAATAAATTTGAGTTCCAAATTCTCTCCTGCCCTTTCACCCCTTTCCCATCCATTGAGATGGCATGAAATATGACATCAATTACATATATATACATGTATATATATATTAAATAATGAAAAATACATTTCCATATTAGTCATGTTAAAAAAGCAAGAAAAATAAAGTGAAAAAATGTTTCAATTTATATCCAGATTCCATCAATTCTATCTCTCAAAATGGAGAGCATTTTACCTCATAAGTTCTTTCGAATTATCTTGGATCATTGTATTGATCAGAATAGCTAAGTCATTCACAAGTGACTACTTTATAATATTGCTGTTACTACATGCATTGTTTTCCTGGTTCTGCTCACTTTGCATTAGTTCATATAAGTCTTTCCAGGTGTATCTGAAACCATATTACTCATAATTTCTTATGGCATAACAGTATTCCATCACAATTATATGTTACAACCTGTTCAACCATTCCCTATTTGAAGGACATTTACTCAAATTCCAATTCTTTGACACTACAAAAAAGAGCTACTATGAATATTTTTGTATTATTCATTTTCCTCTGATTCCTTGGGGATACAAATCTAACGGTATCATAACTGGATCAAATTGTATGCATAGTTCAGCTGTCCTTTGGGTATAGTTCCAAATTGTTTTCCAGAATGGTTGGATAAGTTCCACCAACAGTGCATTAATGTCTCAATTTTTCCCCATCCTTCCAACATTTCCTTTTCTTTTTCTCTCATATTAGCAGATCTGATATGTATGAAATAGTACTTCAAAGTTGTTTAAATTTGTATTTCCCCAATCAATAGATTTAGAATATTTTTTATATGACTATAGATAGTTTTGATTTCTTCTTCTGACAATTGACTCTTTATATCCTCTGATCATATATCCATTAGGAAATGAGTGAAAATTTGACTCCATTCTCTATATGTTTGAGAAATGAAGTCTTTATCAGAGAAGTTTGATGGAAAAAAAATTCCTTCTAGTTTACTGCTTTCCTTTAAATTTTGGCTATGTTACTTTTATTTGTATAAATCTTTTAAATTAATATAATCAAAATTATGCATTTTATTTCCTGTGATCTTTTTTCTGTTGCTTGGTTATAAATAATTCTCTTATCTATAGATATAACAAATAAAATTTTCAATGTTCCCCTAATTTGTTTATGTTTTCTTATGTCTAAATCATGAACCCATTTTGACATTGTGAGAAACTATGCCTAGTTTCTGCCAAATTAACTTTCCAGTTTTTCCAGCAATTTTGGTCAAATAGTTCTTGCTCCCAACACTTGGATCTTGTGTTGATCAAATATTAGATAATTATGATCATCTATTTCTATGTATCATTGACTTAACCTATTCCACTTTATTCTTCCATTTTATTGTGAGCCAGTACCAGAATGTTTTCATGATTCCTTCATTGTAATACAGTTTGATATCTGATATTGCTAGGCCACCTTTCACATTTTAAAAATTGATTTTCTTGATATTCTTAACCTATGTTCTTCTAATTTGCTTATAATATCACTCTTTATGTCTAAATCATGAAGCCATTTAGATCTTACCTTGGTATGTGGTGTTAGGTGTGGGTCAATGCCTAGTTTTTTTTCCATACTAGTTTCCAATTTTCCCAGCAGTTTCTGTCAAATAGTGAGTTCTTATCTCCAAAGATGGGGTCTTTGGTTTTGCCAAACACTAGATTGCTATAGTTATTGCCTATTTTGTCCTGTGAACCTAACTTATTCCACTGATTGACTACTCTATTTCTTAGTCAGTACCAAATGGTTTTGATGATAGCTACTTTATAATATAGATTTAGATCTGGCACAGCTAGGCCACCTTCATTAGCATTTTTTTCATTAATTCCTTTGAAATTCTTGACTTTTGTACTTTCAAATGAACTTTGTTACTATTTTTTCTAGATCTGTAAAATAATTTCTTGGGAGTTTGATTGGTATGGCACTAAATAAGTAGATTAACTTAGGTGACATTGTCATTTTTTATTATATTCTCTCAGCCTGTCCATGAGCACTTGATAATTTTGCAACTGATTAAATCTGACTTGTTTTGTGTGGAAAGTGTTTTTGTGTTTGTGTTCGTATAGTTCCTGACTTTCTCTTGGTAGATAGATTCCCAAATTTTTATACTATCGACAGTTACACTGAATGGATTTTCTTTTTGTATCTCTTGCTGCCAAACTTTGTTGATAATGTATAAAAATGCTGATGATTTATGTGGATTTATTTTGTATCCTACAATTTTGCTATAGTTTGGTAAAGAAAATCAACTAAAAAACTACTAGAAACAATTCACAAATTTGTGAATTGTTTCTAGTAGTTTTTTAGTTGATTTTCTTGGGTTCTCTATACCATCATATCATCTGCAAAGAGTGATAATTTGGTTTCTTCATGACCTACTCTAATTCCTTTAATATCTTTTTCTTCTCTCATTGCCAAAGCTAACATTTCTAATACAATATTGAATAGTAATGAATAGTGGGCAGTTTTGTTTCACTCCTGATCTTATTGGGAATAGTTCTAGTTTGTCCCTATTACATATGATGCTTGCTGATGGTTTAAGAGATGCTATTGATCATTTTAAGGAAAAATCCATTTATTACTATTCTCTCCAGTGTTTTTAATAGGAATGGGTGTTGAATTTTATCAAATGCTTTTTCTGCATCTATTGAGATCATATTGGGGCAGCTAGGTGGCACAGTGGATAGAGCACCAGCCCTGAAGTCAGGAGGACCTGAGTTCAAATGTGGTCTCAGACACTTCCTAGCTGTGTGACCCTGGGCAAGTCACTTAACCCCAATTGCCTTAGCAAAAAGCAAAAAAAAAAAGAGATCATATGATTTATGTTAGTTTGGCTATTGATATAGATTATGCTGATAATTTTCCTAATATTGAACCAGCCCTCCATTCCTGGTATAAATCCCACTTGATCATAGTGTATTATCCTGATTTTCTTTTCTTTTTTTTTATTAAAGCTTTTTATTTGTATAACATGTATATGGGTAGTTTCCCAACATTGATCTTTACAAAGCTTTCCATTACAAATTTTACCCCCAGTCCCCTCCCCTCCCCTAGATGGCAGGAAGTCCACTACATGTTAATAATGTTGAAATGCTTGAGAAGTTATGCAAGAAAAATCCTATCTACAAAAAAAAGAATCAGAGAAAGGCAACACAATGCAAGCAAATGTCAATAGAGATCATGAAAATGTTACGTTGTGGTCCATATTTCATATCCCTTTCTCTGGGTGTATATGGTTTTCTTCAGTGAACAATTGGAACTGGTTTGAGACAATTCTTTGTTGCAGAGAGCCATGACCATCAGAATTGATCATCATGTAATACTGTTGTTGCTGTGTATGATGATCTCCTGGTTCTGCTCCTTTCACTCAGCATCAGTTCATGCAAGTCCCTCCAGGCCTCTCTGAAATCGTCCTGCTAGTCGTTTCTTACAGAGCAATAATATTCCATAACATTCATATACCATAATTTATTCAGCCACTCTCCAATTGATGGGCATCCTTTCAGTTTCCAGTTTCTAGCCACTACAAAAAGGGCTGCCACAAACATTCTTGCACAGGTGGGTCCCTTTCCCTCCTCTAAGATCTCTTTAGGATATAGGCCCAGTAGAAACACTGCTGGGTCAAAGGGTATGCACAGTTTGATAACTTTTTGAGCATAGCTCCAAATTGCTCTCCAGAATGGTTGGATCCGTTCACAGTTCCACCAACAATGTATTAGTGTCCCAGTTTTCCCACATCCCCTCCAACATTCATTGTTATCTTTTCCTGTCATTTTAGCCAATCTGACAGGTGTGTAGTGGTACCTCAGAGTTGTCTTAATTTGCATTTCTCTGATCAATAGTGATTTGGAGCAACTTTTCATATGACTAGAGATGGTTTTAATTTCATCATCTGAAAATTGTCTGTTCATATCCCTTGACCACTT
>JAJPUD010003256.1:226698-260671 GCA_023553655.1 Myrmecobius fasciatus | reverse complement strand
TTTTTCATTTTTTTGTTTTTGTTTGACTGATTCTTCAAGTCTTAGTGAGTCATTCACTTGCATTTGTTCCATTCTTATTTTTAAAGTGTTGTTTTCTTCAGTTACCTTTTTAAGTTCCTTTTGTAACTGTCCAATTTGTTCCCTGCACTCTTTTTCCACTTCACTAATTTTATTTTTCAATAGATTGGTGTCTTTTTCATATCTCTTTTGCAGAGCGTCATATCCTTCTTGCAAGATACTGTATCCTTCTTGCACTGATTTCAGTTTATTTTCCCATTTATCCTCCAGCTCTCTTTTGAGGTTCTTTATGCAGTCTTCCAGAAAGGCCTTGTGAAACGGGGACCAGTGATGGTCCTTGCTGTTTTTTTCTGGATTTTTGTCTAAAGAAACCTCTGTATCTGAGGTCGTTTCTTTGCCTTGATAAAAGCTGTCTATGGTGAGAGCTCTCTTTTGCTTCTTCATCATTTTTTTTTTTTTTTTTAGACAGAGTGGATATCTCTTTAAGGTAGGGGAAAAAAAAAAACCTCGGCTGAAGACACTTTGCTCTGGGGCACTTCGGCGAGTTGACTTAAGGTGTTGGGCCGGTGGGGGCTAGGACTAAGTCCGAATTACTCCTTAAACAAGGCAAGTCTGCCAGAACACCTGTCCCCAATCAGGGCAGAGTGTCCCGAGTGCCTCAGATAAACTCCAGGTGTTTGGAATTTGGAGTTTGGAGTTTGGAATTTCTTCCAAGATGAGCTGAGCTGAGTCCCACCCTCACTTCCGGCCTGCACAGGGGTCGTCTATTTATCTCTCTGTCCGAGTCTGACTAACCTGATATGAAGTTCTCCAGAGAGCCGTGCCCAAATATTTCTGAGTTCGTTGACTTGAAGATCAGTTCAGAGGCTTATTTTATTGTTGATTTGAGAGAAGATCGGAGGAGAGGCAGAAAGTCACCTTTTCACTCCGCCATCTTGGCTCCACCCCCCCACTATAGCAATTTTTAAAAGACAGCTTGATTTCCCATATTTATTTTCTAACAGGTAGAATCTGACTCCAGAGAATAATGGGAAGGACACTGTTGGTTTTATCTACCTTATCTATCTTATATACTTTATATATCTTATATGTATATGTATATATATATCTTATATACTTTATATATCATATATATCTTATCTAACATATATATATATGCATATCTATCTTATATAGCATATATATATGTATATATATCTTATATACTTTAAATATCTTATCTATCTTCTATAGCCTTACCTGGTGAACTCTATTGTACAGGGTTAAAACCAGGGGAGATTAAACTTTTCCTAGATGGTCTTTAACTCCTCTGTGTATGTGTTTCTTGAAATCAGATTCATGTGTCCAGGAATGGAGGTGACCTTGCAAAGTTTTGTGCATTTGTTTGTTTTAAGCAACCAAAGCTAGAATTAAACATAACCAATTAGCATAGCTAATGCTAGCATTTATTTGTAAAGACAGATTTTTTTGAGATAAGACTTAAGGTCTTCTCCAACTTCAGAACTCCACAATTCTGTAGCACTTATGCCAGTTCATCTTTTATTTCCTTCAGGGTTTTTGTTGCAGAACTTTGCCTTCATGACCTGGTTAGGGGAATTGCCCTTACCAAGGACTTTCTAGAAGTCCTTGCAAGCTGCCTCAGCCATACATAGCCTGTCCTATCTCTGTTTATGACCTCATGAGTTTGAAAGGTCTGGAGTTGAAAAAAACCAGGGAAAGTCCCTGGCGAACTATTCTAGTGCTCTTAGAGAAGAGACTCTTAGACACTTGAGAAAAGGACTGCTCAAGCAAGGTCAATTTATTAATTGTGCTTTTTGGACAGGATTGAGCCCATATGAAATCTAAAACACCTAACTAGCAAAATTGTTAACTGTTTTATGTTCTGACAAAAGTATCAATCAACTTAGTTTATTTTAATTATAAATAATTGTAAATTAAGTTACTTAGTCCTGTTTAATTCCTTATGTTAATATCAAAATCACATCACCCTTATGAGTGTTTGGTGTTTAACATTCTCTTTTATGTGTAGGAATAAATTACATGATTATGTAATAAATTACATGAATGTGGCTAGCCCATTAGAGTTGCACACTTTGCAGTAGAGTTTGAATGGTTGGCAATTCAATTTGAGAAAGGACTTCAGTCTTTGGTACCTTATCTTGCCACAGAATCTTCAGAACTGTTCTAAGATAATCCAAATGGAAGCAGTTCCATTTTCTGGCCCGGCAGTGGTAGTTAGATTGTCCAGGTTTCAAGGCATACAACAACTGCAGTCAGCACAAGGATTCTATGGACCTTCATTTTGGCATGCAACCTAATTCCTCTTTTTTCTCACACTTTCTTTCAGAGCCTCCCAAATGCTGAGTTAGCTCTGGCAATGTATGCATCAAACTCATTATCCACATGTACATCCCTAGAAAGTATAGGGCCATTATGTTTTTGACTCCTGGCTACTCCATTCTAGTTTACTCTGTTCCTCTGTTCTATTTGCCTTCTTTTGTTTCTCTCCATACCTCATTCTTCTTATTAATTCAACTCATGTTTAGTTTACACTTCTGACTATTTCCTGAGAATTGATGATTCCTCCTCTGCTCTCTGTTACTTCATTTGCATTAAAGTCCCACAGGAATATTGGCGGCTGTTGGCTGTTAATTCTGCAACTTTTCACATAGCTCTGACAACAAGTATCTTCCTCACTAATTCTTAACTATTATGCATCTCAATCCTTCTACTTTTTTACCTTCATTCTTTGGACTTTTAACTTTAATTCATTCCTTCACTCTTGCTCTAATGTTAAAAGCCCACTGAATGCTAGGAGTTAAATACCTCCTAGCTACCTTCCCAGTAATAGCTATTTTTGATATTAGCTGTCAGCAGTTCAAATCTGTCATAGCTGACAGTAAGATAATGTCCCGAGGCTCTGGAATGTAGATATCTGATAGTAAATAAACAGATATATATGCACTCAGTGAAAGTAGTGCCCTCAAAACTATCACAGGTAACAGCTTTGCAGTTAATATGGAAGACTAAGAGAATATAAGGAGACAGGTAAATGATAGAGAAGATGACAAATGGAGCCACTAAGGTATGTTTTCATCAGTGAGTGCCCCTGTTGGAGTAAATCTGCCAGAGACCATAAAATTCAGCTTCTGAAAGGCAGCTGATTCTGATTTTTTTTTCAATCTGCCCATCTTTTTAAGTTTCTCTGAGAAAGATTTGCAAGGTGGGGAATCCATATTATTTCATAGAAGTAGGACTGTGTGAACCAGTTAATTCCTCTACTTTTGGGTCTGTTAACTCTTGCCTCCCAAAATTACCTGTTATGCAGGTTTCTAAGTCTATCTCTAACTTAGTCCATTAAATACTGTCACAATCTTGTCATGTGTTCCTTAGTTATAAAATAGAAATAATTGTGTGCCACATCATCATTTGAAGGTGAGGAAACAGATCGGAGGACTACTAGATAAAGTTCACATCTTACTGTGAGGGAAAGGAGGAACTAGTTTACCAGTATGTGATGATCAATTTGTTAAAGGTAAAATTAATTTTTGAGAAATGCCCCTAGAAAACTCAATTAATCAGGTTCTTATCTAAGATCTTGAATCTGATGCTCCATCCCTCTTTATTTTCATGGGGGAAGAAAATCAAGGTCTTGGTCAGCTTCTTTCCTGAAATAATTTCTTGTTTGTATTCAGGATTTTACCTTACCCTTCCACACAATTTAGCAGAAGTCACAAGAGAGAGCAAATTAAGACCATTCAGTTAATCCTCTGGCCAGAAGCCTGAATTTTAGTTATCTTTTTTTTTTCAGTCTAAAGAGAATGACTTTCTTCCCTTTACTTTTTTTTTTATCTCATTCACTATACTCTTTCCTTCTCGTAGCTTGAAATTTGTGCATTAATAATTTATTAATTCAACATTAGTTGAAAATCAATGTTTATAACTTGGCCATTGACACAGATGTCTACTTTAAAGAAAATTGGAATAATTTTCATAGAATATAAAGAAGTTTTTAAAGGTTTAAATGCTTTTGTCTTGATGACGATGACAATGAGGATAAAAGAGAATCTTAGAATCATAGAATTTTAAATTTAGAAGAAACTTTTTGTGTCATATTTTGTGTCAAATTCTCATTTTCATTTAAGGAAACTGAGACCTACAGCAGTAGAGTAGTTAAATAAATTCCCCAAGGTTACATAGTTAAATAGAGGCAGAATTTTTACTATTTTTATGCTTATATGAATTTTGTGCCTTTTTAGACAGCAGCCAACTATGTGCCTTCGTGGGCAAGAACAAGGACTCTCTTCTCGATTTTTCTCCAATATTCTTTACTGTAGTCAAACTTAAAGCTTGATGGGTTGGAGGATTTAATTCTGGTTCATTTATTACTTGATGGCTACAAGCCAGAAACATAAGTAGGAATTTTTCACCGGGAGCAAAAATAGCTATGGTTGTTGAAGGGGAGCAAGGCAATAACAGCCCAAAGGACATGTCCCTCTGCAGGTGTCCCTGTGTTTTGCTGACTTGCATTATTCCATTAACCAGTGTCTAACTACCACTCCCAGGAGCCCTATCACTGTTGGGTCCCGTTCTGCACCCTGGCTTCTCACTGGCTCCCATGGGGGTATGAGCTGGCAGAAAACCATATGGCATGGAGAGAGAGGTATCGAGATCTTTTTGCGGAGAATTGTGTCCTTTAAATGGAAGCACCCAGGAACAAGGCCCCAGCCATCCTATCCTAGTTACAGATCTAGGTGCTGCTACATCTCTACCTGAGGCATGCATTATTATGAAGCTTCTCCTAAAAACATATAGATAAGCTAGTGAATACACTGTGGCCTCTGACTGACGTTTTTCATTTATACCTTGAGCCAAATTACCTTTGAAGGATGCACGTCTAGGACAACACAGAAGTAGTCACTTTGGTGTCAGGGTACCATCCTTCTCCACAGTGATTGTTCTGATCTGCCAGCTTCAGCTGTTTTACCTCCAGAATTGTCATTCAAGGCATTAAAAGTTTTGCTCAGTGAAGCATAATTGTGTGTGTGTGTGTGTTTGGCAGGCAGGCAGGCGGATAGTGGGGGGAGATGATGATAAGCTTTTATTTTGGGGATAGTGCTGTTTTCTCTCCTTTCACTAAAGAATAGTACTTTTAAAATCAATTATTTTGTTCTGAAAGGGCCCCATGACATTTTCACTGGATAAAATTAGTCATGATGACATTAGATTCTGATTTGGAATCCTTTTAGATAAAACCATTGTGCTCTATCTCAACAGTTGGAATAATAATAACACCTCAGCAGACAAAGCTGGAGTGATTAACACTTATGTCATCCTGAAGCAATGATTATTTTACATCTGATCTCAGTTTGATTTCAGCCCTAAAATTATAAGGTGGGGGGGGAAGGAAGAAAGATCTTGCAATATTGTCAGAAATAATACTATTTTTAGAAATAATGTTCTCTGAAAGTCATACTTCAAATTTAGTGAAATTTTTAAGCCTTCTCTGAGTAAAAACATGGTGAAAATGAATAAAAGGAGCCTATCTACATTTTAGCACCAGTCTCTAAGGCAGAGTATACCTCTCAATGCTATTTATGATTTTACTTTCTTACGCTCTACTTTTAATAAGTAGAGAGAAAATAGACTAAAAATAAAAAGAACTTTTTGGATTATATCTCTTTAGGTAAGGTGGAAAATAACTTTAAATGTGCTTTGTTCTCCCTGCTCTGCCCCGACTCCTTCATTCTATCTCTGTTTTTCTTTCTTTCTTCTTTTCTTCTTTCTGCATATTGATCTTTTTTTTGTCACTACATTAAAAAATTCTATAGAAAAAATAACACAACAACTCTATGGCATATCACACATAGTAAAACATGCTGAGGCATAGGTATCAGGCACATGACTACTTATCATATTATGTCTTGTACTGTGACCACATTATCTACCTAAGCCAGTTTATACTCTGACATTTGGGGCAGAGGAATGAAAAAAACAAAACAAAGCAAAACAAAAAAAACATTCTATGGTGTTCTTGACAAGAGGTTCCAAGCTAAAGTAAGAGATATATTGATGCTCAGTGATTTCAGAACAGATTTGGGATAGTGAAAATAATATTTTAAAATATATTTCAATAACAGGAAATGAAAGAGGACAAAGTATAACTACTTAGAATCCTCACGCATGTAAACTATGAATACAGTGTATATGAAAAGAGTTGGGAGATTCTGGATTTGGCAAGGAGTGAAAAACATAACCAAAAAATTAAACTATCTTATGGGGATGACTAATAAAGAGTTATTTCACATTTAGCTGTTTCATGAATACAGGTTGTCAAGTAGTTATGGCAAAGGTCAAAATAAAAACCCAAATAAATGAAAAAATAAAGATGAGGAAAAAATTGCATGTCACTATATCAGCTCCAACTCAACATGTTTAAATAAATTACCAACTCCCCCTCAAAAAAGGAAATTGAAAAAATAAAGACATTGACTCTAACATTCTATATTTTTCAAAATCTAATATCTTCATTATGCAGATGAGCTTTTACTCTAAACAACTTTGTCTTTACTTGGAAAGTATTTGCTGGTAATTTCTGACTTTTTAGCCTTCATATGATTTACACTAATTAAAATTCTCTTTACAATGGTAATAGTTAATGCCTTTGCCTTTTTCTTCTTCCTTCCTTCCTTTCTTAATCTTTCCATGAATTTTCAAAGATCTCTGAAAACTGCTCAAAATCACTCTCTCTGCCCTGGCTTTAATTCATCAGGGCCTGGTGACTTGAAATTCTTAAGAATAATACTATAGGAGGGGCAGCTAGGTAGCGCAGTAGAGAGAGCACCAGCCTTGAAGTCAGAGGACCTGAGTTCAAATGTGACCTCAGACACATAACACTTTCTAGCTGTGTGACCCTGGGCAAGTCACTTAACCCCAATTGCCTCAGCAAAAAAGAAAAAAAAAGAAAGAAGGAATAATACTATGTCCTTTCATCTTTGTTTTTAATGAACTTTTAAATAATTTTTATATATTTATCTCAGTCCAAAGATCAACCTGGTTGGCAAAGAAAACAGGAACAAAATTAAAATCCAGTAGTTCTGTTCTGCTTTTTCTCCTTCATCCCTTATCATTATCCTATTAGCTCTTTGAAGTGGTCCCACTTATTCTTTATTCTTACTCTTGCTCCCAACATAGCTTAAAAAATTAAAACGACCTTTTAGTTGTCTTATCATTCATCATCAATCTTATTTCATCTTGGATTTTGGCACGCCTGACGACATTCTTATAGGATTCTGCCAATCTTTCTTGAGTCATTCTTCATTATCTTCACTTCATTCTGTCTTCAAGATGTCATTTAAAAATGCAAATTGGTTGATGTGTCCCTTTTCTGTTCAAATCAGAATGTTTAAACAGATTTTAATCTTGTTCTCTACAGGAATAATGTTTTGCATATTGGTAGAATTTCATTAAGATCTTTTCATCTTTCCATATTCCCAGCATTTCTATTTCACTATCTAGTTCTTCCTTTTTTTGTTAGAATCAGGCCTAATACAAACATTCTATCCACTGCTTTAAGATCGAAATAATCATAAAGGAAAGTCAAAGAGTCATCAGCTGTTCTATTTTGATAACAGGAGTGTTCCTGCGGATGCTCAGATTATTGAAATCTCGAAAAACTACTATCGAATTCCTATAGAATGGTGAACTATTTCCCAAACTTATCTACATCTTCATTCTGTCCAGAGAACATGTAATAAACTGTATAGAGATAGTTACATGGCACAGTGTATAAAGCATTCAACCTGTAATCAAGGCAAACTAAGTTCCAATTCAACCTCAGTTACTTACTAGCTGTGTGACCCTGAGCAAAATACTTGACCTCTGTCTCCCTCAGTTTTCTCTCCTATAAAATTTATAAAATCCTCGGATATAGGTACAATTATCCCAGGATTACTATAAAGATATACTGAGGTAATATTAATAAAGCCCTTTTTAAATCTTAAAGTGTTGTATAAATGCTATTATTAACATTATTATTTAGCCCTTAAGAGCACTACATTAGGTAAGTATCTGATGAAGCAGTTTTAAAGATGCTAAGTTTCTAGTGATTCTATCTAGGAAGAATAGTTAGGAAACAAATGAATGACTCAGATTATGCCTCTAATCAGAGAGTGAGAACTTGATGGTGGTCTGAGAGGCCTATGTTAGAAAAGGCTTATAGCCCTTCATGCCATGGAAAGGACAGAATCAACCAGAGATGTTTATGAGAAATAAGATTAGATTGGTCAGATATGCTCTTTACCAGAATAAAAAATACTATGGAGGCCCTCTTCCCCCTTTACTCTTTTAGTTAGTAGAAGACACAGAGATTAAGGAATACAGTTGGAAACATACATTGCATGTTTCAGAATCCTCCAATAGTTGATCAAAGAAGAGAGGCGTTTGAAGAAGCTATGCACTAACTATTGTACTGATGAAACCATTGTTAAGCTGCACAATGGGGGAGGATAGCTGAGATCACGGGAGCACTAGCACTCTGAGCCTTCCATCTCCTGGGTGGATGCATCTCTTCTGAGGAAGGCTGCTAGAAGCTGGGCATCTTTCATCAATCCCACAGTAATCCCTTCCATCTATGCCAGCAGAAAGCATCATCTGCCTGCTGTTGCCAGCCTAGCTTTCCCAACTGGAATGTGGAGAGCCTCCAGTGCAAAGCTGGACAACCCTTCCTTTGACTTCAAGCTGCTTGTCTCCTTGCATGCGTCCTTCAAGGGCCAGGAGTGGTATCAGTGATGAACATTCCCCTCCCTCGTCATCCCCTTCATATACCAGTGAATTTGAACATGGGCAGTTCCTTTCCAGTTCCTCATTCTCATCCCCCTTAACCTTCCCATCCCAGAGTCTCATCCCCGTTCCACCCTAGTCCTTTCACTGGGCTCTCTGGACCCAGAGACAACAAATGTCCCTTTATCTTAAATCTATTCCTCTCCCACTCTTTCCAGTAAATGTAATAAAGACAGACTAGCCCAGCTTCTTAAACTACGACTCATGATCCCATATGGGGTCTTGTAACTGAATGAGGAGGTAACAAAATTATGATTTAGTATCAGTAAATATTTGACTCATATACCTGTTTTATATGCCTATGTACTAGTGCCACCTTAAAATTTTTCTGGCAGAAAGGGATAGCCAGTAGAAAAAGTTCAAGGAACTGTGGACTAAGATACAGACTCCAGACAAAATCAGTTTGTTTGCAATGACTCATATAGCTGTTAACAAAGTGGGTCAGACTGGCAACCTCACAAACCAGTGACCTCATTGAGGAGGGGATCTTTATTAACTTACAAGAAAGGAGAAGTCTTGGTAGCTGTGGATTGTTGTTGTTCATCCTTCATTCTCAATGAGGACCAATGACACCAGCAGGGTAATGTCTTGCAAGTGAATTGGATTTAATTGAGATAAATATGTGTGAAATCATTAGCCCCACACTCTCCTCCAGTCATCAAAGTCTAGTGGCAAGACATAGATCAGGATGACTAGCAGCGGTCCAATGGGAGACCTTGCCCTTCATAAATTAAGGTCTTTCCCAAGATTTAATTTGTCTGAAGCAACTCCCAGTAGTTAAAGTCTAGGTAAGAAATGAGTTTAAAGACAGACAGCACTACCTTCACAAAAGAATCAGTCAAAGAGGGGAAGACACTCAGAGTTTCTGGGAAGAACAGAAATAATTGTTATTTTTTGGTAGTTGTGGAACATTACAATTGGCCATCTTAAGAAATGTGAGCTGACCAAAAAGTTATCAAACTGTGCATACCCTTTGACCCAGCAGTGTTTCTATTGGGCTTATATCCCAAAGAGATCTTAGAGGAGGGAAAGGGACCCATATGTGGAAAAATGTTTGTGGCAGCCCTTTTTGTAGTGCCTAGAAACTGGAAACTGAATGGATGCCCATCAATTGGAGAGTGGCTGAACAAATTATGGTATATGAATGTTATAGAATATTATTGTTCTGTAAGGAACGACCAGCAGGACAATTTCAGAGAGGCCTGGAGAGACTTGCATGAACTGATGCTGAGTGAAACGAGCAGAACCAGGAGATCATTATACACGGCAACAACAATATTACATGATGATCAATTCTGATGGACATAGCTCTCTGCAACAAAGGTGTGATTCAAACCAGTTCTAATTGTTCAGTGAAGAAAGCCATATACACCCAGAGAGAGGGATGTGAAATGTGGACCATAACATAACATTTTCATGCTCTCTATTGATGTTTGCTTGCATTGTATTTCCTTTATCGGATTATTCTTTCTTGTAGATACGATTTTTCTTGCACAACAATAAGTGTGGAGATATGTATACATATATTCGATTTGTCAAGTATTTTAACATAATTAACATGTAGTGGATATCCTGCCATCTAGGGGAGGGGTGAGGACTAGGGGGGGAATTTGTAACAGAAAGCTTTGTGAGGGTCAATGTTGAAGAACTACCCATACATATGTTTTGCAATTAAAAAACTTTTATTAAAAAAAAGCAATATTCATTAGGGAAAAAAAAGAAATGTGAGCTGGCATACAGTTGAGGCTAATAATTAATGCCCCTTTCTGGCAATTAAGGAATGCTAATTGTTTTATGGGACCCATCTGCATTTTATAATCTTTGCTAAGGGATCAAAACTACCAGATTTACTTTTTCCTTGGAAAATACAAAAATTCTCAATTTGCACAAGGGCAGACAATATAGCTTTGGGGAATAGCTAGAAGTATCCCAGGGACTATCAGTATGAGAGAGAATTTTATATTATTATTATTATACCTTCAAACTAACTGAGAAGGAAAGCTGAATTTTTGAGTTCATTCTTCCTTGATAACTGTCTTTTCTAGATGTTTGAGACACTATTCTTGTCTTTTCTCCTACCTATCTGACTTCTTTCTCCCTTGCTAGAATTTTCTTCAGATCACTCCTTCTAACTGAAGATATTCTTCAGGGTTCTGTTCTAGATCAACACCCTATGCATTTCTCATTTAAATCTGATTCACTAGCAAATCAAAACATTATTTTCATTGGTCCTTTTTGAAACTGAAGGATGAACAAGACCAGAAGATCACACTGTGTTTACTTTCCTACCACAAAAAGGAGATAAATAGGTAGAGGGAGGTAGAAAAAATGTGAGGGATCAACGTTGGATGATTTTTAAAGGTGCTAAATACTTTTGTTTCCCTAATACCTTCTTTGTTTTCTTTAGCTTCTTCCTAAGGGTCTAGGAGTAAGTATATGTGGTTTTTTTTTTATTGCAACATAGTACACTAAGAAAGAGCATTAGCCCTAGCACTAAAGGAATTGACTTAAATCTTGCCTTTGATACTTACTCCTTTTTGATTTTGACTATGTCCATTTTTTCATCTATAAAATGAGGTCATTTTACTAACTTCAAGAATTTCTTCTAGGACTAGATCTTCATTCTTATATTACTCCTATGATCCCTACATTGTATGTTGCTTCACTAGACTTCTAAGTCAATCAGAGCTTGTTATTTATTTTTCAGGATAAAACTATGGAAACCAGGGAAATCCTATGCCAGAAGAGCAATATTTGTATAAAAACCAACACTATTGGAAAGGGAACTCTCAAATTTCAGTTTTAAAAAGTGTATGGAAGGTAGAAGCAAGGGCAGGTAATAGTTGAGAACAAAAATAAATTTATGGACTCATTTTGTAAAAGTAGTGTCAGGAATGCTAAAATGCCAAATAAGCTGAGGTTGACAAGGAAAGCTAAGGCAAAAAAAAAGGACTTTCATTTTAGTTAAGTTGGGGAAAATAGGATGCTCAAAGAAGAGGATGCTCAATGTAGATGAGGCAGTGTTAACAGATCAAGGAAAAAAAACTGAAGCATTTTATTTTGCTTTCCTTTCCTTGTCAACCTCAGCTCATGCAATATATCACACCTGTGGATCTTCTACTTCTGTAAGATAATAAGGGTATGGTCTCCTCTTCCTCTCACTTCTTTGGGCCATGGCTGTTCTTTATGATTTAGTGGCATTCAATTTTAGTTGTTTTGTAGGGTTATTCTTTCTATTTATACTGCTGTAGTCATTGTGTATGTCATATTGTTTTCTTGGCTCTGTTTCACTCTGTGTCAGATAATGTCTTTCCAATGCTCCTATTCATTAGATTTGTAATTTCTTACAACACAGTAATATTCTGGTACATACATGTTAGCCATTCTCAGTTGATGTGTTCCAGTTTTCAAAAAAGAGAAGAGCCTTGAGTCACAAAATTCTAAAACATATTACTAAAGGCATGATTAGGAAAGATTTAGAAAAAGTAAGCAAGGATAACAAAGACACGTCTTTTTCATAAATAAATCATACGACATCAATATAAATTTTTTTTCTTTTAACACAATTACTAGATTGTTAGTTCAGGGGAAGATAATAGATATAGTTTACCTAGATTTTGGGAAAGCATTAAACAAAACCTCTCGTGCTATTTCTCCTGAAAACAAGGAAAATTGTGGATTAAATAAAATAAATACATAGGGTAAGAATAGGCTTACCCAAAGAAACATGATTACTTGTAATTAATGGTCATTCTCAATCATTTTGAAAAGATGTTTCCATTGGATTGTCCCAAAGATTTATGTTTAACCATCTGCTGTTAAATTTTTTAAAGTACTTGGATAAAAGCATAGATGGTAGTTCACACACATACACACACACACACACACAATCACCACCACTACCACCAGATAAAGATGTTGCAGTGATATAAGACATTGAAAATTCCCAGGGACTTTGACAGGTTAGAATACTGACTTAGAATTAATAAAATGAAATTTTAATGGGTGCTAACATGAAGTTTTTTATTTGGATTAAAAAAAAACAACCCCACAAGCATTAGATGAGAGAAGCATGAATAGATGAGTTCATCCAAAAAAAAAGTAGGTGTTTTGTGGACTTTAAATTATATGTGACTCAAAGGTTTGAATGGCAGCCAGAAAAAAAAGAAGTTTGAGAAGTCTATGAAGATACTTCCCTGGTTTTGAAAAATATACTATATGTTGTAGTGATTTGACATTAGGAGCCTTGACAGATTTCTTTTTACATATACAGGAGACGAATGAAAATAATACAAGAGGGTGGTTTGGATTAATGACCCCAGTCTCTTGACAGAGAGCAATGGTGGTTGACTTGCTTTCTCCTAAGGGGAAAAGCCCTCTATGCTGCTTAATCTAGTTTGGGATATATTAAAATAAATATATCAGTATCATTCTCTCTAATATCATGACTAAATCTCCAGTTGGTTAGCAAGATTTTGAAGTGATCCACTTTTGCCTCTATACAAAGATATCACTGCTCATTTCTTGGGCAATTGATAATTATCATAGATAATGAAATACACAAGACAAAAGAAGTTATGATTGTAAACCACTGGTGAAGAAAAGGAAAAGAAAAAGAGAAAAAGAAAGAAAAGAGAAAAAATAACAATCTATCATTTTTCCAACCATAAATCTAAGCCAAAGAACTCAGGTCCTCCAACTGGACCTCACCTTTTAATGTGCAATTCTCTGAATCTGAGAGGCACTATCCATTACATTATAATAAGGTCAGACTAATGTACTACAAAATTACTTTCTTTATGTCTTAGATTTTTTTTTCCTTTATGACTTAGATTGACTTACTTAGAAAGATAAAACTTATTTAACTTAGTCTTAGAGGATAGAACTAGTAGCACCGAATGGAAGTCGTGGAGAGGCAGGTTTCCAAGTAAGGAATACTTCCTAATGGCAGCGAGAGCTTTCTCAAAGTTCAAGAGGCTTTCTTATGAGACAGTAAGTTTTCTGTCAATGGAGGTTTTTGTATAAAAGGCTAGATGACTATTTGTTCACTATGTCAATGCTATAGAGTAAATCCCTGCTGAAGGTGGGTGAGTCCTGAAATTCCTTACACTAATTCTATGATTCACTGATTCTATGAACATAGCATAGAGGACATTGAAGGCAGTCTGATCTAAGAGGATCAAACACTTGGAGTCATAAAGATCTGGCCTCAGATGCTAATTGGATGACCCTATGTTAACCTCAGTTTCCTCAAATGTAAAATGGGAACAATCACAGCACCTACCTTTCAGGATTGTTGTGAGGATAAAATGAGATAATATTTTTAAAGTGTTTATAACAGACCTGATAAATAGTAGGTGCCGTATAAATGTTTGTTCTCTTCCCTTTCCATAAGATCTCTTCCATCTCTAAATCTATGATTCAGTGATCTGTGATTTTATGAAGTATTCTTTTCCTCTCTTCCTACCTCCACAGCCAACTGTTCTCCTTTGTCTCCCACTGTGCTGCTTTAAGGCCACTGTGGAGACGAGAGTGGTGAAGAATGTTCCTTCACAGTCTTTTAATAAAATAAGTTTTACTGATGTCTTTTGTTCTTGCATCAGTCATTTCCTGATGTGTCCTCCCCCACTGCTACCACTATGAGCCCTCCCTCGGCAGAAAGAAAAACAGTCAAGCAAATCCAGCCTACACAGACAGCCACTATCTTCTTTTAGATTAAGTGTCTGGGGGTGGGAAACTTAAAGGTGCATAACTCAGAGGAATAACGCTTAAGGAAACTGGAATCTGAAAGCCTGATACTGAAGCCAAACCCATTCTCAAACAATGCTTCCCAAAGTATTCAGGTTAAATTAATTTTGGTATTGTTTATTACAATGAATGAATAGTTCTCTTAGTAATGATTCTAAAGCTACCTGTAATGAGCATACATCTATTGTAAATGAGATGCAGAAAGACAGAAAACCATTTCTTTTAACTGGAATTCTTAAAGTTAATTCCAGGCACAGGGTTAAAAAAGAAAAAGACCCAAAATATTAATAATGTGTATAAGGTATTCATAGCCTAGCCATTTGGCGTACAGGTAAAATTTACATTGTTATTAAGACTTACAACTTCACTTTCAAAAATAGGTAGTAAGAAAACAGACTGGAAAGTAAAAACGGGGAAACAATTCATACTCTTTCCCCATATGAAATGGCTTATTCTGCAATAAGCTGCAACATGGCAAATAAATAGCACCTTTGGCAGAGGCACTGTTGGGAAATATAATGAGCTGCTTTAACATTTCTAAGATGAACTGCTCTTTTAAAATCTCTGCCCATCAATAACAAAAAATGAATTCCTATCTAAACTATTGTATGGGGTAGCCTATCAGATCTGAAGGGCAATTTAAAAAATGAAGTAAATCAGATTGCATAGCTCCTAATATGGACTTAAGGTTCCCTAGATTTAGATGTTTTGATATTTCTTTAAGAAAATGATTATCTTAAAGCCAAAATTTTGCAGGTTGCTTATTGAAACTAAAGATTATTTTGGTTCAGAGTATTTCTTTATATTTAATTTAAGTTTGATGCTTTTTGTTTTCATATCATAGATATTTTAAGATATATGTATATGTATATTTCATAGTTGAGCTTTCCCTTGTAATAAAGTAAAATTAACTTAAGTAAACCAACCAGTCAGGCAATATATAGTATAATTTTTAAATGAATATAACCAATTATAGAGTTTAACAATTGGTATATCTGAAGTATTTCTCTCCATGATAGGCTTTATTCTTCCAGGCAATGTGAGCCTGTGACAAGAAGGATGATATGTAAAGTGGAGACCTACTGATAGGCAGAAAGGGGAAGGAAATATTTTTCCTTCTTTCCCAATTAGCTGATACAAAATACATTTTTAGAACAAGAGCAAAGGGACTGTTAGGTGGCACAGTGGATGAAGCACCAGCCCTGAAGTCAGGAGGACCTGAGTTCAAATCTGGTCTCAGACACTTAACATTCCCTAGCTGTGTGACCCTGGACAAGTCACTTAACCCCAATTGCCTCAGCAAAAAGCAAAAAAAAAGAGGGGGTGGGGAGAGAGAGAGAGAGAGAGAGAGAGAGAGAGAGAGAGAGAGAGAGAGAGAGAGAGAGAGAGAGAGAGAGAGAGAAAGTGACCAGCCTGACAGAAGGGGCTGAAAGAACTAGGATTCTACAGTTCCATTGCCTAGAGAACAGGTTAGTTTTCATTTCATTCATTTTTGTAGATTTCTCAAACATTCTCTATGTCCTTGGAAGGAGAATGAGTTGCAGACTTGGGAGAACATCATGTGCCAAGTGTTCTTACTGTACCATCTTAGTAAAAGGACTCAAGACTGCCTAATTCAGTGGTTCTCAGTGAATAATCTCAGGGGCAAGAACACCAATGTGTGGCTCCATCTGATGGAATTAGAGATTATCCCTGACTCCTCAGGTTTATCCTAAGACAACAAAAGTGAAATGTTACGGTGATTTGGAACCAGAAACTTTATAGTGAATACAAGAGAGATGACGAGTATTCTAAGAGAATGCATGGACTACTTTATCAGATATGTCTCAGCTCTAGTCCAGTCTGATTTTAATACTATTTTTGTTGCCACTTATGCTCATCTCTGTAACTTTGGAGGACCTCTCTTCTAATTAAATTTAATGCCATTCAATTTAGCAAACCTGAACCTAACAGAACCCCCAAAAGAACCCCTCTTTGTCCTCTAGTTTAGGATCTCCAATGTGGAGACATGGAATGGAATGATCTTGACACCAAAGGGTGGTAATCAATCACTCAGAGAATGAAAAAATGGTGACTTCTCCACCACAGCTAATCAGGATTGTCTGCAATATAACTAGGATACCTCCTTCTACATTGTCCTACTCTGTTGCTCTCACAATGGCCAACCATATATCTATTCCCAAACATGGCTTCCATGTGGTTATCTCTAATGGTCTCCAGAGCAGATGCATAAGCAAAATTCTTTTACCCCTCTTTTTTCCTCTTTATCTCTCCCATACTGTCTCCTATCCATATCCACTGCCCTAGTTCAGGCTCTTATGACCTCTAGCCTGGAATATTCTAATACTTTCCTAATTGGTCTCCCCACTTTAAGACTTTCACTTTCCATCTATTTTCCACAAAACTGCCATGTGCTTTCCCTAAAACAGAGGTCACACTGTCACTCCCTTACTCGTCGTCAATTCTTTTGACTCTATCATGTCTAGGATTAAATTTTACTTCATTTTTATTTCATTTTCTAAAAAGTTCTGGCTTTTTTGTTTGTAATATGCACATCATTAGTACAATAGTAGATGTACATAATTAATAAAGAAATAAATAATCATCCAGCAGGATATTTAAGAGGAGTTAGAGATTCATTTCACTGAAAGTTTAAAAAAAAAGTTTCACTTGGACTATTTTATGAAAAGTTATTCCTTACCTCTCCCCAGGCAATAACACTTGGAATGGTGTTTCTAGGCATTTACTTTCAGACTATGGGTCTTATATAGCCACTTAACTTTGCCTCCTCTCTATACCAGAGGGATTTTTTTGAATATGCAAGGAGGGAAATAAGAGTAATCTAGCACCTACCTTATATCAGGCTTCCAAGCTATTAAGTTCACAATTCCTTTAGGCTAGAAGATAACAAAAGGGCAGGATCCATATTTTTACTGTATTTTTAAAATCTTGATGCAATGGAACAATCAATAATATTGTCATGTAGTTTATGAGCTTCCAGTCAGCATGGAATCCTTATAATTTAGACAGAGCCCCTTATCTCTGCCCTTTTCCTTCTTTTAAAATTGTTTTCCACATTTATTTATTTAATTTTTAACTAATGGAATAAACAAGCATTTCTATTGTATGTATACCTTGTCATCATTATTCTTAACTCTATTAAGAAATTATGAAATAAGCACCAGCCCTGAAGTCAGGAGGACCTGAGTTCAAATCTAGTCTCAGATACTTAACATGTCCTAGCTGTGTGACCCTGGGCAAGTTACTTAACCTCAATTACCTTAGCAAAATAAAGAAAGAAAGAAAGAATTATGAAATACACAGATCAGGAGCAGTAATGACCAGTTTATCTTTATCTATCACAGCAATTAGCCAAGTATCAAAGGAGTTTGGGAAGATGGGGCAAGAGGCTAGAGAGCTTCATCAGTTCCTGTCCTGGTTTGCAATGAGTTTCCTGATATTCCAATTTCAACACCACCTCAGATTCCTGAGGAAGAATTCTATTTGGGATACTGACATCCCCCAGCAGGGGATGGGGCTGGGAAATAAAATGATACTCAGAATCTAAACCCAAATCAGATATAGAATAGACAGTTTTATTTCCAAATACAGAAATAAGAAGTAGTTACAGGGTTTCTCATTAGCTATTTTACATTCTGCCTCTACTAAATACAGACTTATCAATGACAAGAGGATTCTTTATTTCCTGTATTCTTTCTTTCTGTAGGCCACTCTATTCCTCTTGGTCAGTATACTTCTCTGATTAAAACTTGCTGCTGTAACTCCTCTGTGGCTGCGTTTACCAAGGAAGATGGAGAGATAACTGTTGCCTTTTGAAAAGAAAATAAAAATAAAAATAAGGGGAGATACAAAGTAGATTTGGCTCCATTCCAGATACCTGCTTACCTCAGAAGCAAGGAGGCAAAGAAAGGCAAGAGCAAGCTTTGGTGGGGAGGGTAGAGGAGGAGACAAAGGAAGAGGTAGGTAGGATGGACCGTGAGGTTGGAACTCTTTTTTTTTCCAATTTCCAAGAAGAGAATCAAGTTAGAATTATAACAACCTTTCCTCTCTCCTATCCCAAATACAATATTTAAGGGTTCTGAAGGAAAACTATATAAAAAGGCATCAGGAAATATTAAGTATCAAATAAATCTATTTATCCATGAAAAAAGAGCAAGCAGTAACTGGAGAACTTCTACAGATTATGGCATGTGTATACATACACATATATACACATATATATACAATATGTTTATACATACACACAAATATACATCTAAACATACATACATATATGCACATGTTCGTGAGTACATAAACACGAATAAGCTCTTGAGCTTGGAGTGAATTCAGACCAAAAAAGGGGGCCCCATCCTACCTAAGGAGTTCAATTCTGGGAGTCTCTAGAAAGACAAGTTGAAGGAGACCAGTTTCTCCTACACGTCTATAACTTCTGTCTTTACATTTGTCTCTCCCAAAGAGTCTTGAGGAGCAAATACCTCACTCTCCAAAGAAGCTCTGGCCCCAACTCATTAAGCCTCTTAATCGTGTATACACACAGAGTTGTATCAGGCTCAGTATTCTCTGCAATCCAGAGTACATCAGATATGCAGTAGCATACAAAATGCCCTAGTTTTTGTTGGATACCAGTTACACAAAAGCTCTGGTATTGGCAAGGAAGATTTCACCCCCAGCATTCATTTTTCCCTTACAGAGTGAGAAACCAAGGGTTACATTCATGTGTTGGAAATGCATGTTAAAGTATTTTTAGGAGTAGAGGTTCCGAAATCACTGCTCTATAGGTATTCATTTAATAGGCTGTTTTAAAAGACAAGAAATGAGAGCATATAAAGGGAAATAATAGGGGAAGGACATGAGAAAACTTATCTTTTAAATGCTGTTAAAGAGTTTGCATTTTTATCAGAGGCAAAAAAAAAAGGAATCATTGAAATGCTCTTAGTAGGGGAACAACATGGTTACATTGGGAATACCAATTTGGTAGCTCTGTGCAGATAGATTGGAGAGGAGAGAGTCTACAGGTAGGGAAGCCAATTAGAAGGTTTTTACAATTATCCATGAAAGAATTGATTAGAGCCTGAACTAAGATATTGGCTTCATTAGTAGTAAGAGGTAATGGATTAAAGCAATGCTATGCAAGTAAGGTCCATAATACTTAGGAAATAATTGAATGTGGAGATTGAAAGAGAGGGAATAATCAAGGAAAGCTCCAGTTTTGTGAACCTGGGAGCCTTATTCCCATAAAACTGTGCTCACCTCAAATCAGCATCTACAACTTAGATGCCCAGGGCATTAAGGATTGTGATTTATTCACCATACCTTGGACTCAGGGCATCAGAGAAAAATGAGATTTTTTTTTCATTTTTCTCTCCTCAATTGCATACCACTACTACACCTATTTTATAAGCTACAATTCTAAGATATAGGATATTTAGGGGAGTTGTCAAAGATCACATAACCAGTCAGTTATGGAATTAGTACTGAGCCCTAGGAGTCCCTCTTCCTAATCTTTTGTTCTTCTCTATATACCAAGTGTAATGCTGTGGCAATTCAACAAATAAACTAAAAAGCAGCATTATGACATTCACAAAGCATTATTATAAATTTGAGCACAATGGAGAATATGGAAGTATTCTTTTTTCCTCTTATGCTTGGGTAAGCTTAAAACTAACATCCTCAGCACTTAAAGGAAAACATCAAGCATCTATATCATAGTCAACAAAAATCTGGTAAGCATCTATCAAATATAAAGCATTATACTAGGCATTAGAGATTTTAAAAGGTCTTTAAAATAACCCCAAATCTCAAATAACAAAAATCATTTATAGTTTCATAGAATTTTATAGTTTACAAAGTATTTTCACATCCACTATTTCATCTGATTCTCATAATAATTCTGTGAGATAAGCTAAGCTGGTATTATCATTCTCATTTTAGACATGAGAATGTTGTCTCAATAATTTCTTTCTTTCTGTCTCTTATGCAAAATAATATGGCTAGCAAATGGAAGTTGTCATGGCCAGAAGCCAGTTCTTCTGAATCAACCTAAGGAGCATCTTCTCTACATCACATTTCTCCTTACTGTGCTTAAATTTACAATTTACTCTGGTAGATATGACATATATAGTTGAAATATATAGGTACACATAGGAATCTGGACATATTTATATTTCAATTCAAGAAACATTTAATATTTACTTAGTAATGATGGAGAAACTAAAGCAGGATAGAGAGTAGAGATTTTTAATAGTTTATTGATAATAGTGGAAAGTTTTGGAATCCATGATAATGAGACTGAATGGGATTCTTGTCTCAAAGCATCCAGCAGCAAGTGAGGGGCTCCAGTGACTCTTATTGGGCTCTGGCACTCAGGGAAACATAGGCAGAAGGACAGGCAGAGCAATGGGGACATAGAAGTTCCAGGAAAGGACCATAAATTCAGTTCTGACAGGTTGGGGGTATGGAGGAAGGATCATAAATTCTGATAAGGAGGTAGGAGACATTGAGAACAGAAAGATATGCCCAAACATTGGAGATAAGCCATCTGGAGTTTTATGACTCTTTGGAATACCAGTGGCCATACTTCTGCAGTCCTAATTATCTCAGTCCTAATGGCCAGGAAGTGAGGGTTGGCACCTGGGAGACTGAGGCAGAACAATTAAGGGAAACTGAGACAGAGGAACTGTGGCACAACAATAACTTTGCAAAATCCTGTGTTGTGGAAAATAAAGTCAAAATTTCAACATATTATGTCTTTAAGGAACTTATAGGACAAGACAACTTTCCCAACCTCTCTAATGCCTTTCTTCTTTTGATTATTTCCTATATATTCAGTATAACTTGTCTGTATATATTTGTTTGCTTGTTGTCTCTCCCTTTAGACAATGAGCTCCTTGAGGCAGGTACTGCCTTTTGCTTCTTTTTGTATCTCTAACACTTAACAAAGTATCTGGCACTTAGAAGGTATTTAATAAATGTTACTGTTTGATGGCTGATATGTGAAATGCCAAATAAATGACATATACACTAAGTGCTATAGGAATACATGGAAGAGAAGAAACATTTTGCTATAGACAAACAAGTAATACATGTTGGAGCCAGTTCTTACATTCAGATCTTCTGATCCCCAAATCAAGTGCTATTTCCTGTACACAATGTAGAATTTTGTTAATGTAATTTACAGGTATTGCTGCATAAAACAGATGACTGACAGGGTCCTTTCTGGCAGTGGGAGGAACCCATGGTCTTTTACTGGAGTCCATTCACCCCATCAGTACTGTCAATGGATCTGTGAGGCTACATTTCTGCTGCTCTGGGCTCACAACTGGGTCAGTTGCTCAAGGCTTCCTCATAATCTGACTTCTTTGATCATGAGTTACACGCCCCCCTGGGGACCTGAGGGAGCTTCTCTGCCCACCAGGTTTCAGTCCTAGACTTCCCAGGTGAACACCGACAGGCAGGAATGAGGACTCCTTCATACTGTTCAGTTACAGTGCCTTTTGTACGCACTCCAATCCTCACTATGTAACCGGTAACAGTTTTTTTATCATGGGGAACAAGTCACAGAATGTCTATGCATTCTCTAAACTGAGGTGCTGGGACCTTCCATTCTATGTTATCTTGCCTTTCCAGCAACAGGCTTCTCAGCTTCTTCCATGTGGAGATTGCATCAGCCAATCACACCAAGTCTGCTCACCAGTCCCTTTTTTACACTGATTATTAATACAATTATAGCAGCTTGTAAAGTCCCAAGTGGCCTCTGCCACTAAGCTGAAAAGTAAACTTCCCGGCCAATTAAAATCTGAGTTGTTCAACAGCCAAAGGCTTCCCAGTCGGCATTCTATGGATGCAATTAAAGACATACTTGCAGAACAATTAAGATTAAGCTTGTCTTTTATCTAGAGAACATCAGATTTAAAATATTATTGGAATAGTAAATTATAGTTTGAAAGAAGGAACAGAACATTGGATTTAAATCTTTTTCCTTTTAGGTAGAAAAAGTAGAGGGAAGAGAAATTTTAAAAGAAAAAAAGAGACACTCCATCAATAGTCTGAATTTGGGGCCAAGAGAAAGTTCACTAACAATCAGATTTGCCCTCCCACTCTGGTCACTGCTATTCTATTTCTTTCTAATTGAAGAAGATAATTATTATCTTGGTGGAATCTGAGCATGCTTGACATTTTTCTTTACCTCTTCTATCCATCTTTCTATGCATTTCTCTAGGCTGGGGAAGACACGGGAATGTATTTCTTGAATCCTACCACTTTGGAAATACTGAAAACTTAGACTCCTAGAATTAGCTCTGAAAACAGCAGTACAAAAAACTTGAATCTTAGGACAATGCTCTCCTGATCCTACCCTGGGAGCTGAGCCCAACTTTAACACAGAGTTAGAAGTCAGGAAACAGTTGGAGAAAATGAGTAAACAATAATATTTTTTTTTCAACTTTTTTTTTTTTTTTTTGCTTAGGCAATTGGGGTTAAGTGACTTGCCCAGGGTCACACAGCTGTTACGTGTCTGAGACCAGATTTGAACTCAGGTCCTCCTGACTTCAGGGCTGGTGCTCTATCCACTGCGCCACCTAGCTTCCCCTTACAATAATATTTTTTTAAAAGAAAATCTGACCCTAAAAAGTGACAGGAAAAATCAAAACACAAATCAGAAGAAGACAATGGTGTTAAACCAGCAACAAGCAAAGTCTCAAATAAAAAAGTAAATTGTATACAAGCTCAACAAGTATTCCTAGAAGATCTTTTTTTAAGCTTTTTATTTTCAAAATATATGAATAGATAGTTTTCAACATTCACCCCTGTAAAACTTTGTGTTACAAATTTTTTTTCTCCCTCTCTTTCCCCAACCCCCTTGCCTGAGATGGCAAACAAGTCAATATATATTTAATATTTGCAATTCTTCCATACATATTTCCACAATTATCATGCTGCACAAAAAAAATTAGATCAAAAAGGAAAAAATGAAAAAGAAAACAAAAAGGAAGCAAACAACAAGAAAGTTAAAATGCTATGTCGTGATCCATACTCAGTCCCCATAGTCCTCTCTCTTGGTGCAAATGACTCTCTCCATCACAAGTCCATTGGAACTGGCCTGAATCACCTCACTGTTGAGAAGAGTCACGTCCATCACAATTGATCATTGATTATTGTATAATCTTGTTGCTGTGTACAATATTCTCTTGGTTCTACTTACTTCACTTAGCATCAGTTCATATAAGTCTCTCCAGGCCTTCTAGAAGATTTTTAATAAGGATTTTATTTATTGATATGATAAGTATATATTTGAGATAACACCATTAAACTAGATCCTTTACTGTCTAAATTTATAGGTCTACGTAGCAAATAAATCATTACATATATCTAGACTCTCTCATACTTTAATGTTTTTGTTATAAATATCTCTTTCAAACATTTTCATGTTTGAACATGATATATATATTTTGCAAATCTAAGAAGTATTGAAATTGTTTATATTATTTGAAAAAATTAAAAGGCATGTTACTATTACTTCTCTTTTTTTGCTTCAAATAAAGAATCTGCTTTTTCTCTAAAAAGGATTTTAAAAATTATTACAGAAAGAGAATTAACAGCTTGATCAAATAGACACACACAAAAACTATTGAAGAAAATATTACTTTAAAAAACTGAATTGGCCAAATAGGAAAAGAAGCACAAAAGTTAATTAAAAATCTTTTTTAAAGAATTGGACAAGTAGAAGCAAATGACTCTAAGGACAGCAGGAAATAATAAAACAAAGTCAAAAGAATGAAAAAGTAGAAGAAAATATGAAATATCTTATTAAAAAACTAACCTAAAAAATGAGGGAAAATAATTTAAAATTATTGGGCCACCAGAAAACCAGGATCAAAAAAAAAAGGTGGGGGAAGGAGTTAACATCATCTTTCAAGAAATTAACAAGGAAAATGCTCTAGAATTAGAGGCTAAAATAGAAATTGAAAGAATCCATTGTTTACCTTCTAATAAAGATTTCAGTGAAAACTGCCAGGAATATAATGGACAATTCCAGAGCTTCCAATACAAGCTGAAAATATTGCAAGCATCCTAAAAGAAATATTCAAACATTATGGAGTCATAATCAGGATCTATAAAACTTAGCAGCTTTTACATTAAAAAAGCAGAGGGCTTTAAATATGATATTCTGGAAGGCAAAGGAGCTAGGACTGCAACCAAAAATCACTCATTCAGAAAAGTGAGTATAATCTTTCAAGGGAAAAATAGATATTTAATAAAATAGAAGAGTACTCTGATTATTATACATTATGAACATTAAGTATCCTGTTTATTAAGCATTCTTGATGAAAAGATCAGAACAAGGTAGAAAATTTTACTTTTAAACAAGATTCAAGAGAAGCATAAAAGGATAAACATGAAAGAGATAGCATAAGGACTTAATATAGTTAAATTGCTTATATTCTTATATGGAAAGATTATGCATATAATAAATTATAGGAGGAAATAGACAGTAAAACTATAGTAGTTGGGGACCTCAACTTTCCTCTTCCAGAACTACATAAATCTAAATACAAAATAAATAAGAAAGAAGTTAATGAAATGAATAGAGTTTTAGAAAAGTTTTATATAATAGACCTCTGGAATGGGAATAGAAAGGGGGTATACTTTTTTTCTCAGCTGTACATGGTGTTTAAAGAAATTGACCATATATTAGGGCATAAAAACCTCAGAAACAAAAGCAGAAAAGTAAAAATATTAAATAAATTCTCTTCAGATAACACAATAAAAATTATATCTAACAAATGGACATGCAAACACAGATTAAAAATTAGTTGAAAACTAAGTAATTAAACCCTAAAGAATGAGTGGGTTAAAGAAAAAATCATAAAAACAATAATTTCATTAAGAAGAATGGTAACAAGACAACATGCCAAAATTTGTGTTATGTAGTAAAAGAAATACTTTGTGGGAAATTTATATTTCTTAATAGTTATATGAATAAAATGGAGAAAGAGAAAATCAATGAATTGAGCATAACAGGAAAACCAGAAAAAAAGATTAAATTTAAAATCCCCAATTAAACACTAAAATGGAAATACTGAAGATCAAAAAGATTTTCTTCAAAAAGTGATTAACATCACAATAATCAAGGCTTATAGCAATCTAGTATTTGATAAACCCCCCAAACTCCAGCTTCTGGACTAAGAACTCACTATTTGATTAAAATTGCTGGGAAAACTAGAAAATACTGTCAGAAACTCAGCATAGACCTACATCTCACATCCTATACTAAAATAAAGTCAAAGTGGGTATGTTTTGGGCATAAACGATGATACATAAGCAAATTAGGAGAACAAGGGATAATTTATTTATCAGATCTTTGGAGAAGGGGGTAATTTATGACTAAAGAAGAACTAGAAAACATTATGAAAAAGAAAATGGACAGCTTTGATCACATTAAATTAAAAAAAGGCTTTGCATAAACAAAACCAACAGAAACAAGATTAAAAGGAAAGTACAAAGCTGGGATAAAAAAACTTCATAGCCAGTGTTTCTGTTAAAGGTCTCATTTCTAAAATATATAAAGAATTGTGTCAAACTTATAAGACTACAAATCATTTACCCCATTGATAAATGGTCAAAGGATATGAACAGACAATTTTCAGGTGAGAAAATTAAAACCATCAATAGTTATATGAAAAAAAATGCTCTAATTGATTAAAGCCCTATTGCTTTGATTAATGCACTATTGATTAGAGAAATGCAAATTAAAACAACTCTGAGATATCACCTCACACTTCTCAGATTGGCTAAGATGACAGGATAAGATAATAATAAATTTTGGAGGTTATGTGGGAAAACTGGGACACTAATGCATTGTTGGTGGAGTTGTGAAATAATCTAGCCATTCTAGAGAACAATTTGGAACTATGCCCATATCCTTTGACCCCACAGTGCCATTACTAGATCTGTATCCCAAGGAAATCATAAAGTAGGGAAAAGGACCCACATGTGCAAAAATGTTTGTAGCCTCTCATTTTGTGGTAGCAAAGAAATAGAAAATGAGTAGATGCACATCAATTGGGGAATGACTGAACAAGTTGTGGTACATGAAGGTAATGGAATATTATTTTTCTATAAAAATGATGAAGAAGTTGATTTTAGAAAGGCTTGGAAAGATTTACATGAACTGAAATTGAGAGAAACAAGCAGAACCAGGAATACATTGTACACAATAACAGGAAAATGTGTGATGATTAATTATAGCTTGGTTCTTCTCGGTGTTTCAATGATCCAAAGCAGTCCCAATAGATTTTGGACAGAAAATGTCATCTGCATCCAGAAAAAGGAAATAAGGAGACTGAATGTTAATCAGCACATGTTTTGTTCACTTTTTTTCTGTTTATCTCTCACATGGTTTTTCCCTTTTGCTCAGATTTTTCTCTCCCAATATGATTCATAAAGCAGTATGTATTAAAAAGAAATAAATTTACTAGGAAAAGTGATTAACAAAATTGAAATTAAAAAAACAAAAACAAACCATTGGACTAGTAGATAAAACTAGGAGTTGGTTTTATGAAAACCAATAAAATAAACAATTAATTTGATTTAAAAAAAACCAAAACAAAACAGGGGCAGTGGATAGAGCACCAGTCTTGAAGTCAAAAGGACCTGAGTTCAAATTTGATCTCAGACACTTAACACTTCCTAGCTGTGTGACCCTGGACAAGTCACTTAACCCCAATTGCCTTGGCAAAGCAAAACAACAACAACAACAACAAAAAAAAAATTGCTAACATCAAAAATGAAAATGATAGATGAATTACCAATGAAGATGAAATCCAAACATTTATTAGGAGCTGTTTTTGCTCAATTACATACAAATTAATTTGGCATTCTAAGTAAAAATGAATGAATATTTACAAAAATATAAATTGCCCAGATCAACAGAAGAGAAAATAGATTGTTTCAAGAACTCATAGGATTGGCTTAGTCTGGACGTTTTCTGATTTTTTTTTCTAAATTCCAATGTCAAAAAGTAAGAAAATATGGAAAAAATATGTAAAATTAAAGAAAAGCATTACTATACATGTTCTTTCCATATTATTGCTTAATCACATCTAAAATCATTCTACAGATAAGTACTTGAAAGGGTCAAACAACTCCACTATAATTTTATTTATGAAGCATCATCCTGGTGAAATCTCTTCTTCATGGATTTCACAAAATGTTTTTATTCAAGAGAAGAAATGGATTGCATTTAACATGAAGCAGTAAATTTACTTTTCAATGAATCTGACTCATAAAATTCAGAAAAATCAAAGAATCTCACATTTGAAGATACTACCAAGCATTTCTAATCTGGCTTACATTGGAATGATAATCCCCTTAATAAACTAAGCACCTTCTATGTGCCAATAATTATGCTAAATGCTGGAGATACAAATAAGAAAAAAATAAAACAACAGCAACAAACAGTCCCTGCCCTCAAGGAATTGACCAGCAAATGTCACAACATTCACAAGATGTCGTCAGCCAGTCATCTCTTTAAGACTTTGTGTGATACATGTGCAAGAATGTTTGTGGCAGTCCTTTTTGTAGTGGCTAGAAACTGGAAACTGAGTGGATGCCCATCAGTTGGAGAGTGGCTGAATAAATTATGGTATATGAATGTTATGGAATATTATTGCTCTGTAAGAAATGACCAGCAGGACGATTTCAGAGAGGCCTGGAGAGACTTGCATGAACTGATGCTGAGTGAAATGAGCAGAACCAGGAGATCATTATACACAGCAACAACAATACTATATGATGATCAACTCTGATGGACATGGCTCTCTGCAACTAAGAATTGTCTCAAACCAGTTCCATTTGTTCAGTGAAGAAAGCCATTGACATCCAGAGAGAGGGATATGAGATGTGGACCACAACATAACATTTTCATGCTCTTTATTGATGTTTGCTTGCAGTATGTTTCCTTTCTCTGATTTTTTTTTCTTGTAGATAGGATTTTTCTTGCACAACTTGTCAAGTATTTCAACATTATTAACATGTAGTGGACTTCCTGCCATCTAGGGGAGGGAAGGGGACTGGGGGTAAAATTTGTAACAGAAAGCTTTGTAAAGATCAATGCTGGGGAACTACCCATATATATGTTATTCAAATAAAAAGCTTTAATTAAAAAAAAAAGACTTTGTGTGATAGAGAACTTACCATATACTTTCCAAAGTTCATTTCATTGCTCTAATTGTTAGGAAGTTTTTTTTTTTTTCTTTTATTGAGTCTTTGCTCCCATCTCTAATATTGTAGACAAAGGCACCACCAAAAAATCTCAGAGGCCAATCTCACGGCACTCTTTTTTTTAATGGGAAATGGGGCAGGAATAACTACACTTAAATATATCCAAATCTTTTACAATAAAGCTAGGTTGTTCTTTTGAGCATATGCTGATTATCATGCCTTGTCCTGAGCTTAACTAGTACACAAGAATCTATTTATTTATTCATTTTTACAAAGGGTACCAATAAAAGAAAATGATTAAACATCAGTAATAAGAAGCCCTCTAAAGGAAATCTAATCAAAAGGAATTGTGATAATATCTATAAGATGTATTTACTGCTTTTGGAAAATCTTTTTTTCATTCAATAAGTGTTTATACATCATTTACAATGTGCTAAAGACTTCTGTGTATAAAAGATAAAAATGAAGCATTCTTTCCCTCAACAAGCTTATATTCTATTGGGAAGATCAACATTTATACAGATAACTAAATGCAAAATACAAAATAAATAAAAGTCATTTTCAGGAGATGGGGAAAATAATAGTAGAAAATATTAATAACTGGGAAGTGAGGGACAGGGTTCAGTTTCATTAAGGCATTCCAGATCTGACAATTTTGTAAGGCAGGAAAAAAAAAAGAGCATCTCAATTGAATCTGTACTTCTTTGGTGGGTCCCTGTTTCATTACAATTCATGGTCCAACTTCAAATCAGCTACGTTGGGTCTAGAACCTCAAGGACTCAATGACCTGAGTATAACAAAAAAGCAGAGCAAGTTAGCATCTTCTGCAATGTTTCTATTCTTCCATTTTTCCAAATACATTCCCAGATCGGGAATTAGGTTACATATTTCTAAACTGGGCCAAAAATTCACTGTGTGGTCTTCAGGAAATAACAGAATCACAGAAAAATCCTATAATTTTAGAGCTAGAGCAAACCTTAAAAATCATCTGCTCAACCATATAACTTTAGTTTCCTCATCCATAAATGGGAAAAGTAATATAGGATTTTAAACCCCAAATATGATTATGTATGTAAAACATTTTTTTAAAAAAAAAACTTAAAGTAGTATTCAAAATGTCAGCTGCAATTATTATTCTTATTGCTGTTGTGTGATGGTTGCTATTTTTCAATGCAGTGAGGATCAAATTATAAAAATTTTAAAGTACAAACTGCTAGATCCTGTGCACATTGAAGGCATTGTTATTAGTCTTTTTTTTCCTCTTGTTACTTTTTTAACTTGCCACACAGTAAGAGCAATCAGCAGTCAGTCCACGCTCTAGGGTAACCAAGCATAAATCTGGCAAGGTAGGCAAATGTGTAAAGGAGTCAGAGGAAAGGAGTCCTTCTATCTCTCCTTACCCAAGGGCCTATGTTTCTTGGGCCATGGTGAGTGAGGCAGGGGGAAAATAAAGTGGGGGGAAAATGGGGAGCAAAAGGGAGAAGGACAGAGTCCAGTAAGTGGGAATTTATAGAAACCATTTTCTTCCACACAAATTCTAGTATTCCAGAAGCAAATTAGACCCTATCAGTTTTCTGGATGAAGAATAGTGACCTTTGGGTCATCGCGACCCTAAATCTCACTCCCTAAATTGGTGAGTTTTAAGAATGTTTGCTGCGTTTCTGTGACCGTAACATTTGGCTGCCTCTCTTCTTTAATCAATGTGACAGACTAAAGAGGTCTCTATAGCACAATGGAAACTGCATCATTGAAATGCTAATGTAGACACAATCCATTATGAATATTTTAAGGAGAGGCTTTTCAAATGGAATCTTTAAACCTATGCAACTTAGGAGGAAACTACAGTCTAAGACTAGGGAACATTTATTTGTCTAGTCCAGTTTAATATTTTCCATTTTCAATGAGCTCCTTTCTGACATTGAAATAGAAGAGTAGATTTAAACTACATGCATTTATCTAATCCAATAATCTTGGTGATAAAATCCCTGAATTTGCTTGTGGGTTTTTCAATCAATCAATGCAAATTCCTGAAAGATTAGAGACTTATATGAACTATGTTTTAAAAAAAAAAATTAGGGTAAAAATATAAAGTTTTTTTTTTCCCATCACGTCTTTCAGATTATTTAGATTAATTGAAAATAAAAAGGAATGCTTAGCTAATTTAATCACAGGTTCATATGTGACCCATTTGAATAGGGCCAGAGACTAAGGGTGGATGGAAAGAAGGAAGAAAGATATTTTTGAAACTTATTAGAAAATAATGCTCTTCATCAAGACCTCTTGGGATCCCTAAGATTTTTCAGGATTCTGTGAGGTCAATACAATGTAAAACAAAATACATATAATAATACTAAGACACTTAAATTTCTAATGTGATAAATATATGCAGATGTGGCCCACATAAACAAAAGCTCTTTGAGGATGCTCAATAATTTTTAAAAATACAAAGGAATCCTTAAGACAACAGTTTAAGAACTGTCAATTTAGTTAAACAAAACAAAATTGGGAAGAAATCCCAAAGTGTTACTTATAGCATGAACATGATGTCCTTGCCATATTAAGTGCTGTTACTCTATTGCAGAAGCTTGATCAATCTATCTCTGTAATTAGTATATTAATATAAACAAGGTCACAACCCAGCCACCCAGGGCCATAGTCACACTACAATATTTAGAAATATTTTCTCATGTTTAGATGTCCGTATTCCAATAAAAGTTCCCTTCTTCCATATGAGACAGTTATATTATTATGCATCCCAATATTATTTCTGGGGCTCCCTGGGTAGAAAATTGGGTCACAGATTTACTCCATGAGCATGAACAAATTCATAGATTCATAGCAAGAACCTGGAATCTTAGCATGGGGAGCAATCTTAGAAGTCATCTTGGATAATAGTAATAATACATACATCCTCTAGGTATCTTACAGGGTTGTTCTGAAGTTCAATTAGATAATCAGTGAAAGTGATATGTAAGTGATCACTATTTCTAGGATCAAAATTCTTGCACTTGATGCTGGGGCAAATATACAGTATTTACTTTATTTATTTATTTTTTCTCTGAGGCAATTGGGGTTAAGTGACTTGCTCAGGGTCACACAGCCAGAAGTGTTAAGTGTCTGAGGTCAGATTTGAACTCAGGTCCTCCTGACTTCAGGACTAGCGCTCTATCCACTTCGCCACCTATCTGCCCCTAGTATTTACTTTCAATAGGGAAAAATCTGGCACACAGCCTGGCAATTTTCAGAACAAAATATCTGCCTTTACTTTTGACTATGGAAAGTAATGAAGATAATTTTTCATAAACAAACAAAATCTCCTATTTTGTTCCCCTTCACCCTTGTGCTCCTTTCTTGTCCATCATATGTTCTCTCTGGAAGTGTGGCTATAGCAATAGTGTGGAAGGAAGTGGGTCAAGACAAGTTAAGTCAAAAGCACTTATTAAATTCTTACTCTGTACCAAACACTGTGTGAACCCAAAAAAAAAAAAAAAAAAAAAAGACAAAAGATAATTGTTGATTTCAAGAAGCTCCCAATCTAATGGTAGAGATTAACAATTATGTATAAACAAGATATATACAGGATAAATTGAAAATAATCAATAGAAAGAAAGTACTTAAGAGGGATCTGGAAAAAGATTATTGTGGAAGGTGGGATTATACCTGGGACTTGAAGGAAAGAGGCAAAAATAAGGAGGCACAGGGGACTGACAGTGAAGAAAAATGCCTAAAGCTGAGAGATGGGGTATCTAGTGCAATAAACAGCAAAGAACCATTTCCTTGGATCAGAATGTATTGGGGGGGGGTAAGGGAAAGGAGGAGTGATAAGATGCTAAAGGACTGGAAAGATAGGAAGGGACCACTTTGTGAAAGCCTTGAATACTAAGTTAAGTGGAGGATGGATTGGAGTCAGTAGACACTTATAGCAGGGAGACCAAGGATCAGGCTATTGCAATAGTTCAGTCAGAAGGTAAGAACTTGTACCAGAGTGGTAGCAAATGTCAGAAGAGAGAAGGGAGTGCTTTTGCAGAAATTTATTTTTTTTTAATTTTATTTTATTTGCAAAACATATGTATGGGTAATTCTTCAACATTAACCCTTACATAGCTTTGTTACAAATTTTTCCCCCCAACTCCCCACCCCTCCCCTAGATGGCAGGATATCCACTACATGTTAATTATGTTAAAATACTTGACAGATCGAATATATGTATACATATTTCCACACTTATCATTGTGTTTTTGCAGAAATTTAACAAAGGGCAGATTGAGGCAGCTCTCTGATCAGATATCCTTTATTAGCAGGGACATGCAGCCAAGAACAAAGGGGTCTTTTGTCGTGCTTCCATTTGCAACAAGGACCCAGAGCAAAGGGCACAGTGCCTCTAATACCTAGGTGCATCTTCCTTTTGATCGACTTCCCTGGTAATCCCAATGGGTAGACATTTTAATGAGGAGGTGAGATAAGAGTTCTGGGCTCCTCTCGAATATTTTGGAAAGGGGGAGGCCTAATCCTCAGGTGGGTGGATCAGTCTGCAGCTAGGGCTTTCAGATTTAGCTGACTACCACTTAAGGAATGGAATGTTAGCTCGTTTATGAAACCCAGCTTGTCTCTACCAAATTTGACCAGAAAAATCATAAGCTGTCTCAATCAGGTTTTTACTAGTTTGATCTCCTTTCTTTAGACTGGGTCACCCCAAATTTTGATGAAAAGATAATAAGAACAAAGGGACATGTCCCTGGAGAAGGATCCCCCTTCCGGTCTCCCCCCTCCAATCCGACTTTAAAAAAAATTAAGGGTCCCTGCCCAGGTAGATATCTTGGAGTTTAAGAATGATAATCTCATTACTCAATCACACTCTTCAGAGACTGCCTGGCTTTTTCAGAAGTGGGGTTTTGACAAAAATAGGAGGAAAAAGGATGTATCACAAATTGATAAGTGGCTATTAATATAATAGTATAATAATAATTTCCCTCAAGTGCTTAATAAATATTTATAGACTGACTAAGGGGTGACTCAGGCAAATAGAAATAGGATAGAGTATTAAGGAAAAGAGGATGAGCAACAAAATCAAAGGCTGGGGGCAGCTAGGTGGCGCAGTGGATAGAGCACCAGCCCTGAAGTC
>JAJPUD010003256.1:205460-222055 GCA_023553655.1 Myrmecobius fasciatus | reverse complement strand
AGAGAGAGAGAGAGAGAGAGAGAGAGAGAGAGAGAGAGAGAGAGAGATTACTATTCTCAAATTTCATGGCCATAGTGAATTTAATTATGTTTTTAACTTACTTTTCCTATCATGCTATTATTAACAAAATGGAACTGGTCTCTAACCTGTGGGTAGCAGGAGCCAAGCAGAGCAGAACTGAGAAAGAAGAGTCAGGAATCAAAAAGAAGTTAATTTCAAAGTGAGGGAAACAGCTTGCAAGCAATGACAAGGACACATGAGCCAGAGTCTCACCTATAATGGGAGGTCCTGAGACAGTGTGGAGAGATCTAAGTACTTATACCTATGGCTACAAAGTGAGCTATAACCCTGATAATGAAGGAGTTACAGTAACAATGTGACAAGTTTGATTCCTAGCAGGGCTTCATGATCAGGAACAATTCTGAGATTTTGCTGTGGCTGAGATCCTCCAGAGAATGAGTGCAAGTTAGCTGTTATACCAACCTCAGGTATACCCTGCTTGCTGGTTCTTAGCTCTGAAAAACAGTGTCTCCTAATATCTTGATATTATTATCCCCTATATTTAATAGCTTGCAGTTTTTTTGACCATAATAATAGCTAGTGTTTGTACAGTGCTTCATAGTTTTTACTTGACAGGGTCATACAGTTATAAGAGTTTCAGGCAAAATTTGAATTCAAGGTATCCACAAGTCTCCAATTTTCTACCAGGTTGCTGCTCTATTCTTTGTATATTAACATAGTTTGTTTGTACAAATTTAAACTACAGGTCAAAGATTTATATAATTGTAAATTCCATGAGAAAAAGGACCTGTATAGCTTAATCTTCTTTCTGTGACAGCACAGTAATTTACATATAGGAGAATCTCAATAAACAGTTCTTAAATAAATGAATTTGCTTTGATCCATTCCTGCCTTTTCATCCTATTTTTTTTTTTTTGATTACCCATGGTGTTATTGGTCAAATAGTGTTAGCATGCAGAGGAATTTAACCTGTGACCTTTGATTCATTAACACCTTACTCTAATGAGCAGAGGTAAAGGAGCCCCCAGCTTTAGTCACAAATGACTTCCTGTTCTAACTGTCCTTTTCTTAGCAGAAGCTCAGGCATTATGCCAAGAAATGATAATTCAACTGTATTTTTAACCATAAACAAAAAATATTATTACTTTTGTAGTTACTTAATTATTAACATTTATTAAAAGTTTCTGAAGTACAGAAACATGACATTGTCCTCATATCTAAAGAATTGTCATTGGAAATAAATTGTTTTTAATTTTCAATGTTTAAATATTGCTCTATCATTTTCATTGTAAAATGTAGTAGATAATAAATACTGCCAGTGGGATGGCTCTGAAAGCTCAGAGTATTTGGTCTTTGAAGAGCATAATTTAAGCAGCAAGAGGAAAGTGGGGGTAGTGAGTCAATAATGACTCACCACCAAGTTTTTGCAACCATACTTTATAATTGCTGACTATGCAGAGCAGATGCCTGTTTAGGGGGTTTCCTTTTCACACTTCCCTTTTTCCTTGGCAGACCCCAATAGAACAAGTCATGAATCATGATGTGGGAGCAGGACATAGAGTGAAAGGGAAGAAGAGAAAGAGTATGCATTCAAAGAGTTGAGAAATTCAGATTTTTTTCATAGAGAGTAAAACCTCCCCTTAATTTCATTAGGTAGAAGGCCTTAATCTAAAGAGACTAAGTAAGCTTAGAAGGTACACAGAGAACTTTTCTATCTAAGGAGCAGTGAAACTACTGCTTTGGGTTTTCTGTCCTTTATTCATTTCTAGGAGATTTTGTCAGTAATGTCATAGCCAGAGGGCATGCAAAAAAAAAAAAAAAAAAACCCAGCTGGGAGGCTTGGCTAAACCTCAGTTGGAATTGCATACTTGTATGTATCTAAAGAGCCAAAGGAGCTTAATTATTGTGTGTGGGTGTACATGTGTGTGTATATATGGAAAAAATATGTGTGTACTTGTATGGAAATGTATATGTATGTGGAGAGACAGAGTTTAAAGAGAGACAGACTGAGACAGAGCATGCAGTTAATTAATCCTGAGTATTGAAGGTAAAACAGAACACCATATTTCAGGGATTTCCTCAGCTGGCAGATTGAGGTGAATCTTTCTTCTTTTTTCTTCTTCCTCTTCTTCCTTCTTCTGTAATTTTAATGGATCTTCTATAGAAATTACAAAAGTCAGGTATTTAAAATCTATCTCTCACCAAATAAGTCCCAACTTCAATTTTTCTAATTGCCTTTGCTATTCTATTTCTTTTGTAAGTAAAAGTGTTTTGGGGCCACAATTCAATTCAATAAATATTTATCAAGTACTTTGTGTAAATTTTTGTACTTGGCACTGTGGTTTGAGCTATCAACATACCTAATCTATTGTTTTTCAGTCATTTTTTCAGTCATATCTGACTCTTCCTGATCCCATTTGGGGTTTTCTTGGCAAAGATACTAAAGTGATTTACCATTTCCTTCTCCAGCTCATTTGACAGATGAAGAAAGAAACTAAGGCAAAAAGATCCCAGGATCGCATAGCTAGTAACTGTTTGAGGCTATTTTTAAACTCAGGAAGATGTCTTCCTGACTCCCGGCCCAGTCCTCTATCCACTGTACTACTTTGTTGTTCATGTAATCCATAACATTCACTAAATAATGTTAGAAATTCTACCAGTAAACCATAAAAAACTAGCTGAAGCTGCCATGGGCATTACTCTGTATTGTGCAAGGATTCTTAGAAGAGAGAGAGAGAATAAGGCCTCTTCCTGTCACTTCCACTCCTCCTAGAGATTTCTTTGGTAGCCCCAAATTCCTTATGCTTCTCCACTCCCTATGTTCACAGAACAGCACATCTCCACTTCCTTTCCTTTCTCCACATTGCCCCTGCTTCCTCTCCTTCCCCCCAATTACTCCAAGGTTTAAGAATAATGGAAAGTTGTTCTTTTAAAGAAAAGATTGGGTAGTCACTCAACCTAGGTCAGCTTCTTAATTGTATCTTAACTCTAGGCATTTTCACTGGTAATTTCTAAAGCCCTGAATTCCCTCTGTCCTCATCTCTGCCTCCTGGTTTCCCTGACTTTTTTTCTGGTTCCAATTAAAATCTCACCTACTGGAAGCCTTTCACATTCCCCTTTAATTCTAATGCCTTCTTTTTATTTCCTGTATATATTTTGTTGGTACATAGTTATGAGCATATTTCCTCACCCATTTGACTGTAAACTCTGAGATCAGAATTATCTTTTGCCTTTCTTTATAATAAATGGCACAGAGGAACTTAATAAATGCTTGATGGCTTGACTCTTCGAGAAAGAAGATAGTTGAAGGACAGCTATTGCTTCTCATATCAGTGACAAGAGTTGTGGTTTAGATTAGAACTGGGCATTTCAAAAGAATGTAGTAATCAGTAATATTTTCATTTGCCATTGTTATTATTCTCTATCATTGTATAGTTAATTCTGACAGCCATAGATAAGAGCTCCCAAGAAAGCAAAGGAAATCAGTATTTCCTTTTCTAAACTATTAGTAATAGAGAATATTGCTGAAGAACTTTTTTATGACATATTTTAAAATACATACATATATACATATAAGTATATGTATATATGCATGTGTCTATCTGTATGTATATATAAAACACAACAGAAAATTACAAAGAAAGATAGTGATATCCCCTTTTCTGTCCCTGCTCAGGTTCATTCCCTAAAAGCAGTAAAGCAAAACAGCACGGTAACAGAACTATAGTTGTTGCTGATTGTATATGTTACTTTTATTGTTTACCAAATACTAAAAGAAAGGAAGAATATGTGTTTGAACTGCAAGAATGGGGCATCAAGACATATGACCTGAGTTTTGTCAATTAATTTTTCCTTTCCTTTCTTTCCTTCCTTTCCTTCCTTTTCTTTCTTTTCTCCCTCCCTTCCTCCCTCCCTCCCTCCCTTCCTCCCTTCCTTTCTTCCTTCCTTCCTGACACAGTGTAGGGAACTCCCAAACTGGAAACTTCTTCCACTGGTGCATTCTCCTGAAATTTATTGTTTTAAGGAGCTCCTTGGAATACTGAAAGATCAGGTCCTTTGCCTAATAAGCAGCATATGTCTGAAATAGGACCTGGGGGCAGGCCTCCAATCTCCAAGGCTGGCCCTCTATGCAGTACATCCTACTTTTTTTTTTTTTTTCCTATTCTCAGTTTTCTTTTTTTTCTGGTTATACATATATATTAATTTTTTTAAAAATACACATTTCTTTATGAATTACATTGGGAGGAAAAAAAATTAGAACAAAAGGGAAAAACCACAAGAGAAATAAAAAACAGAAGAAAAAGAAAAAAATGAATATAACATGTATTGATTTACATTCGGTTCTCCTTAGTTCTCTCTCTGGATGGAAATGGCATTTTCTATCCAAAGTTTATTGGAATTGCCTTCTCTGAACCACTGAGAAGAACCAATTCTTTCTTAGTTGATCATTGCACAGTCTTGATGTTACTGTATATTCTTGGTTCTACTTGTTTCACTCAGCATCAGGTCATGTAAATTTTTCCATGTCTTTCTAAAATCAGCTTGTTCGTCATTTTTTATGGAACAATAATATTCCATTATTTTAATATACCATAATTTGTTGATCTATCCCCCAATTGATGAACATCTACTCTCCAATTCTTTGCCACCACAAAAAGAGCTGTTACAAACCTTTTTGCACATGTGGGTCTTCTTCTCTTCTTTATGATTTCTTTGGAATTAAGACCCAGTAGTAGCACTGCTGGATCAAAGGATATACACAGTTTTATAGCCCTTTGGGCATAGTTCCATATTGCTCTACAGAATGGCTGAATCATTTCACAACTCCACCAACATTATGTTAGTGTCCCAGTTTTCCCATATCACCTCCAACATTTAACATCTTTTTTTTTTTGGTCATCTTACTCAATCTGAGAAGTGTGAGGTGGTATTTCACAGTTGTTTTAATTTATATTTCTCTAATCAATAGTGATTTAGAGCATCTTTTCACATGACTATAGATGGCTTTAATTTCATCATCTGAAAATTGTCTATTCCTATCCTTTGACCATTTAGCAATTAGACTTGTATTCTTAAAAATTTGACACATTTCTTTACATGTTTTAGAAATAACGCCTTTATCAGACACACTGACTAAAAAATTTCCCCCAGATTTGTACTTCTTTTTTAATTTTGTTTGTGTTGATTTTATTTGTGCAGAAACTTTTTAATTTAATGTAATCAAAGTTGTCAATTTTGCATTTTATAATGTTTCTCTTTTTTGGTCATAAATTCCTCCCTTCTCTAAAGATTTGAAAGGTAAACTATCCCTTGTTCTCCTAATTTGCTTATGGTATCATCCTTTATGCCCAAATCATGTATCCATTTTAACTTTATTTTCACATAAGATGTGAGATGTAGGTCTATGCCAAGTTCCTGACATATTATTTTCCAGTTTTCCTAGCAATTTTTGTCAAATAGTGAGTTCTTATCTCAGAAGCTGGAGTTAGGGGTTTATCAAATACTATATTATTATAGTCATTGATTATTATGCCATCAGTACTTAACCTATTCCACTCATCTACCATTCTATTTCTTAGCCAGTACCAAAGGCTTTGGATATCTGCTGCTTTATCCTACTGATTTTATTTACATTGTCATATTCATTGTGTAATTCTTGAGTCAAGAAGTCCTAGGCTTAAGGCTCTTTCCTGTACATACTGTTTGTGTAATCCTAGCAAATTATTGAACATCTCAGTGCCCAGCCAACTGTTCCAGATGATAAGTTGCAGAGAGGTAGCTGATCTTTTTTCAAAATGAATTTTTATTGATATATTTTATTTTAATATCACCTATATTTTCCCAGTGTTTCCTTCTTTTCTCATCCCAGAAAGCCATCCCTTCTACCAAAGAACTGAAAAGAAGAGGAAAATACAGTTCAGCGAAATCAAGATTATCATCATGGACAAAACATTAAAAAAAGGTTTAACATTACATGTAGAAATTATGAGGTCATCAGAAACTGGGTACGGTTGGCAGACAGGGACTGGAGCATTAATGAAATTGCTTGCTAGAACAAGCAGGAAAGGGAACTGATAGAAATTCATTTAGCCTCATGGTCCCACTCTCTGTGGAGGTCCCCTCTGCTGTGGGTAGCTCCACTTTGCCATGACTGGTCAGAAATTTGAATTATGTCAAACCTCTGAGGTTAAATTTCCCCTATAAATTTGTCCATGGATCACGCCATATTTGCTGACTCCCTCTTGGGGTTACAGACCACCACAGTTCTGCTTCATGGTGTCTTTCTCCTACCTTTTCCCCAATGCCATGTGATGTCTTTCCTCTGATCCTCTCACCATGTCTCAAGGTGTCTCTCTTCTCATCCCCCACCATGACTCGTGGAGATGGCCCTGGATGAAGTGGGAGATCTTGAACTTTTTAAATTAAGCTCTTTAAACAAGTCTCAGTTTGATTGAAGCAACATCCATCCAATGATTAAATCTAAAGAAAAAATGAGGCAAAAAATGGTCTCTTTTACCTAGTCAATCTGGGAAGAAAAGACTGTTAGGGTTTCTGGCCAAAATAGAAATAATTATTATTCACAGTCACTCTGAGTCCTAAACAATTATTATTACAATCACTCTGAGTCAATCAGGGCCTGAACAATGACCAAGTGGACTTGGCCTTGGACCTATTACTGGATTATCCAGGAGAGCCAGAGTGATTTGGGTTTAAAGCATGGTCCTTATATTTTCTATTGAAGGGATAATTTTTCTAATGTTGAACCAGGTTTTCATGCTTATTTTAAAGCTTGTTTGGTTATGATTCATTTGTTAGTATATAATTATCTTCTCTTAGACACTTTTATGTTCCATTCCTTAGTCTCCAGATTTTCTCTACCATAGTAGAGAACGCTGACATTCCTAAAACTTTAATTTTAAGAAAAGCACCCATACTATCCATGTTTTCATCCTTATTTAGGACCATAGCCCCTCAAAAGTGGTTACATTCCTTGAAACCCCAACCATTTAGTTTATTTGTATATATAATCTTCCTCCATTAAACTGTAAGCTTCTCAGGAGTAAGGACTATCTTTCTGTCTGCCTGTATTTGTATTCTCAGGGCTTAGCACATTGCCTGACATAGAGGAAACAGTAGTAGATAAATATAAGGACTAGGCTCAACTAGGTTTTTTGATTCCTAAACTAGTGTTTTTCCTGCTGTTAACACAGTCCTTCCTAATCTATTGCTCAAAGTTATTCACATATATCAAGGCCACACACACAAAATGCCAATTGTATCATATACTTCATTCTCTTTTTAGAAATCAATTTCATTTCTTAATACAACCCATTTTTCTTTTTCTGTTAATGCTGAATAAAACGAAAGTGGTGGTGGGCATGGTGAGGGTGCCCCCTTCTTTTTTTAGAAGAAAGAACCAAAACATTACCTAAGGTCAACAATACACTATGCACTTCACTTTTTAATCCTAAATGTTCACAGCAGTAAATATCTACTTCACCATACTGATACTTTCATAATGAATACAACAATATAAATAGTCAATTTGATGTAGTATATGGAGAGCTAGATATGGAAGCAAAGAATTATATTGATATTTTTAAGACTAACTTTGATTGACTATTCAATTATAAGTGAAATTATTTATATTCACCAATAATGAGTATTAATTCAGCAGTAGGGTGTTCCCATGTTTAGGGAGTAGCTCACAGAGCCAGAGACACCTGAGTTCAAATCCTGCTTTAAGAGCCTGCTTAGCTGTGTCATTTTGTATAAATCATTTCACTTTTCTTTACCCCAGTTTCTTCATCTGTAAAAGTGAGATAGTAAATAACATCTTCTCTACAGGCTTGTTGTGGTGATGAAATGAGATAACATGTCCTTGCAATCATTAAAGTGCTATATAAATTCCTGCATTTATAGTTATATTCATCATATAAATAAATATAAATATTTTATATAAATATATGGACATACATTTATATATGAATATTTATGTTTATATTGATTAAAGAAACTAAAATTTAATTTTAAAAATTAACAACTACACTTTACTTTAAAATACAAATGTCACAAAGGTCTTCTTTAGGGAAAAAAAAAAATCCTTCTCCTTCTCCTACAATACAGAACAATCTTTTCAGACTTATCTTCTTGGCTAAAAACCATCTTTCCAATTGGACCCTGCACCACTAATCCAGTATTTTACTAGGAAGGGCAAACTGTGGAATTTGAAGAATGGCAATCAAAGGCTTATTCTTTTAAAATGTAAAGTTTTAACTTTCCTGTATTACCTGAAAAACACCTGAAGTCCGAGACTGCACACTGAAGGCTGTCTTGGAAAATAAAGGGGTCAATTAGTCACAAGTTTTAAAAGCCTGTCTAGCTGATTTTTTGCCCTGACCTGGCTGCAGGTAGCAGGAATCTTGAGGCAGGAGAAGAGGCCTCCTAGGTGTGGGAAGAAGGGGGTCAGACAATCTGTGTGACACTGGCAGTAACCTGGCTATAGCAGGAAAAAGTACCATCATCGCAAGTGAGACAGAATGTCTGTGGAGAAGATCCGTAAGATCATCATCCTAGAGAGACCTGGAATGAAAAGACTGACTGAAACACTGGATAGACCTTCTTTCTTTACACAACAGTCTCGAGGAATGGCGGGGGGAGGGGAGGGAAACAAGGGAGAAGCAGAGGAAGAAAGCAGGAGCAGGTGTGTGCTGTACCTAGAGCAACTGGGGAGCCCCAGAGAGCTACCTCTGGCCCCAATGGACTCCAGATTCCAGGCAGTTCCAAAGACACTCCATGAGCACACCCTAAACTACACCCCAACATCTTTAGCCTGTAAAGATCCTCATTATCTTCTATCTTCAGCTAGCAGAAATGCTCTTAAACTGGCAGCCACAAATCCATATAATCAATATACATCTTATAATTAGAAATACAACATTAGCATCATGGAACATACTCTAAGAATTAGTTTCCATTTAGAGACAATATCACAATCCTTCTCCATTAGTAATCAAATATTATGTATATTGGAGAACTGATGATCTCTCTTGCAATTTCTTCTTAACTGCTTGCTAATTAATTAAAATGTTTGCTTCAGCAATCTCATCAAAACACATCTTCCTTTATCCAAATAATTTTCTTTTACTGTCTATATGCTAGTCAGGAGTCAATATGAAATGAAGAATACACCCAATATTTAGTATCACAAGTCATCTTGTGCCCAAGGAATAAAAAGAAATTATACAAAGTACATACAAGCGTGATTTTCCTTGGCCCTTCTGCAACCATTGAATTGGATATGCAAAAAAGGCATTTCTAAAAAGAAAGGTCAGTCAAGCTTTGCCCTGGCTTGCATTTGCTTTGCTTGGTTAAACTGCAGTCTCTAGACAAGAAATATTTCAGGCAGAGGGTCTTGTTTAAATTTTAAAAGCAAAACAAAACAAGTCCTAAGTATGTGCACCTCAGCTGTTCAGCCACCAGATGGAGGGCTCTGCTAATTGGAACAGTTAGTGCCAGGGTTTGGCCACCAGTTGGCAAACATAGTAGCTCTGAAGAGTGACCACACAGCACGGTGCTTGTTAGAGATTTGTTAATAAAATAGGTCAAATGGGGCTTAAATTAAGCCCACAGGAGAACAGAACTGAAACAAAAGAGATTTAGTAAGGTACATATTCTTCCCCTTTTCACCACCCCCAAAAAGGAAGAAGAAAGAAGTTTTTATTGGAGGAAGTGATAATAATTTTTTTTTTAAAAGAGAGAAAAAAAAAACACCGCCTTTTAAGTCTGGAATACAAGTAAATTATGTGCAGACAGTTCCTGGACAAGGTTAGGTTCCCATGATTGAAAGTATGTCAATTAAGGAAACTTAAAAAAGACATATGATCAAACCAACTGTGTTAAAATGCAGAAGCCCAAAGGTCTAGGAGAAAGATGATGTTTTATTTCAGAGGAAAATTGCATGATTAACTTTTGAAAACAAGAAACACATCTTCTGGGGGGGGGGTAATTGTTAGCTTATTCAAGATAAAAAAATTTTTTTAGCACTTTAAAAGTATTTTCTCTTATTTTTAGACTATTATTAAGTAAAATCCTGAATTTAGAAGGTACCCATTTCATGATTCTTACAATATTCCTGATAAGTCATCAGTTCGCTTTTGTTTGAACACCTCTGGCAACAAAGAGCTTGCTTCCTAACATGATAGTCTATTAATATTTTTTGATAGCTTTGCTTTTAAGGAAGTTCTTCTTTATTTGGAATTAAAATGTGTCCTTCTGTAACTTTTATCTACTGATTCTTAGTTCTATTCTCTCAAGTCAGACAGGATTAGTCCAATCTCTGGTCCACAAAAGTATACCATAAGAATACTTTGTTTTTGTTATATATATATTTTTTAAATGAAACAAAGTTACAGGGGAAAAAAAGGTCTGGTTTCTGAAATATGAAGACATGGATCCTAGCTTAGGATGTGTTGTGAAGCTCTAGGAGCTTCAGTTTTTTCATCTATAAAATGGGAATAACAATACTATCTATTCAAGATTGTGAAGAAAGTGCTTTGCAAACCATAAAGTACTATGTAAATATAAGCTATTATTATCATTTTTATGCAGAGGGAGAATTTTAGTCAGAAAGATCAGAGAAGACTTCCTAGAGGAGGTGACATAAAAACTGGGCTTTTTGAAGGATGAAGGAGATTTTGACAGAGATTGAAAGAATGAGAAAGGCAAATAGCCTAAATAAGTATTAAAGATTTACAACTGGAAAGAACTACATATCATTTAGTCAATTTATTCATTTTACAGCTGAGGAAACTAAGGCTGGAGAACTTAACTGATTTGCCCAAAGTCACATAAATAGCAAGTGGTGAAGCTGAGATTTAAATATAGATCCTTTGAGTCAGATTTCACCTCACTTTCCACTACAACATTCTGCCTTTGTTTTCTTTTTTTAATTTATTTTTTTCTCAATTACATGTAAACAAACATTTTTACCATTAGTTTTTTTAATGTTGAGTTCCACACTCTCTCCCTTTTTTCCTTCCCTCTCTCTTCTTGAGAAGACAAATTGATACAGATTATAAATATGGATTTGATATAAGTTATATATGCATAGCCATGCAAAACATTTCCACATTAGCCATGTTACAAAAGAAAATACAGACCAAAAAAGCCTAAAGAATAATAAAGTTTTTTAAAAACTATGCTTCAATCTATAGATTCCCATCAATTCTTTCTCAGGAGGTGGATAACATTTTTCATCTTAAGTTCTTTAGAATGATCTTGGATAATTGTCTTGCTGAGAATAGCTAAGTAATTCACAGTAGATCATCTGTAATATTGCTGTTATCTGCCTTTGTTTTAGATTACATTAGGATGTGGTAGTACCATGCTAACTGCTAGTTAAAATGTTCTATTGAGAGAAGAGATAGCAAGTACACTCTCTATAAAGTAAGCTTCACTTAAGAACTAATAATCATTAGTTCTTTCTTCAACAAACAGATGTGATAAGTAGGCAGCTATCAAGGGTTCACTAAGTTAGTTATCAAAACAAACAAACAAAGAAAGAAAGGCCTGAGGAACTGTTTTCAAGTAAATAAAGTGGACCAGGAGAATTTTCCACTGACCTGCTAAGAATATACTATATTTATGTTCCTGTCAATTTCAAATAGCTCCTGTTTATATACAAAGTTGAAGTAAAAATCTCTTCTAGAAGAGAGGGCAAAAGGTCTGGAAAAATGCATGTCTAATCTCAAAGTTTTCAGTAATAATGAAAGGTTCCTCAAAGGAATAGGTGATATAACTTAAGGAAGAAATAAAAGAGGAATGTGAAAAGACTGAAGAGAATTCTGATATGTATCAATAAGTTAGAATGTAGAAGGACATGACAGAGATGGAAAGGAAAAATAAAGCTCACTCTATATTGGGAACCAAGTAATAGTTGCGTAGCTCTTCCTTCCATTAGATGAAAAAGCTAGACTACCTAAGGAGGAAAAACATCTCTTTGTGGTCCAGAGAATGATGATGTGTATCCATCACATGCAATAAGTTTTTCAAAGGAAAAAGGGATGAGAAGTGGTGAATGGTGATTCCCTAATGAGGGATATTGAGGTCTCTGTCTAAGCTATAAATCTGAGATGTAACAGAGAATCTTCCAAGAACTGTTAAATCCAGTAGCCAATGTCCACTCATCCAGTTTATGTGGAGACAATTCACATTATAAGCAGGAAAAAATAACAACAATAACTAGAAAGTACTGCTAAGAACTATAAAAGGAGTTTTTTCATTACTATTCCTAAATGAAAGTATGGTATTCAGAAGAGATTCATAGATTTGGGAAATGAACATCTGACTGAGAAAATAGCATGTTAGATGTGACTTGGACTTCTATATTACTATGAGCAATATAGAAATTATGAGATCTGGGCTAGGGATCAAGTGCTCTTAAGAGAAACACACGATATTATAGTGATGGAGGAATCTGTATCTGTGTGTATGTGTGTGTGTGTGTGTGTGTGTGTGTGTGTGTGTGATTATTTATTTACTTGAAGTATTTGGACTTAAAATTTTAGAAAGGAAAGAAGGAAAGTACTACACATACAGATCTGCCAAGTCTACCACAGTGTGATAGTAGTTAACATAAGAAGAGTAGCATATAAAAACATATGTCTTCTGATGTCTAGACCCATATGCACAAAGCATGTAGGAGTAACAGTATAAACTACAGATCTTAATGTAAAATGGCTGGTTAAAATAAACCTTTATTGACATCTTTTACTCTCCTACATTTCCTTATGTAACTTCCCCTCTGCTTCCTATTCATCTCATATAAAAGAATTTTAAAAAAAATTATTAAAACTTTTTATTTTTCAAAACATGCATGGACAGTTCTTCAACATTAGCCCTTGCAAAACCCTGTGTTCCAATTCCGCCCCCCTACCTCCACGTCTTCCCCTAGATGGCAAGTAGTCCAATATATGTTAAACATGGTAAAAATATATGTTAAATCCAATATGTGTATACATATTTACACAATTATCATGCCACACAAAAAAAGAGAAGCTAGATAAAATAAAAGCAAGCAAGTAACAACAAAAAGAATGAAAATGCTATGTTGTGAACTATACCTGGTTCCCACAGTCTTCTCTTTGGGCGTATATGGCTGTCTTCATCATGAACAATTGGAACTGGTTTGAAACATTTCATTATTGAAGAGAGCCATGTCCATCAGAATTGATCATCATGTAATCTTGTTGTTGCCATGTACAATGATCTCCTGATTCTGCTCATTTCACTCAGTATCAGTCCATGCAAGTCTCTCCAGGCCTCTGTGAAATCATCCTGCTGGTCATTTCTTACAGAACAATAATATTCCATAACATTCATATGCCATAATTTATTCAGCCATTCTCCAATTGAAAGGCATCTATTCATTTTCCATTTTCTAGCCACTACAAAAAGGGCTGGTACAAACATTCTTGCACATGTGGGGCCCTTTCCTTCCTTTAAGATCTCTTTGGTCCCTAATGAATATTGATGCAAAAATTTTAAATAAGATATTAGCAATGAGATTACAGAAAGTCATCCCCAGGATAATACACTATGACCAAGTAGGATTTATACCAAGGATGCAGGGCTGGTTCAATATTAGGAAAACTATCAGCATAATTAATTATATTAATAACCAATCTAACAAAAACCATATGATTATCTCAATAGATGCAGAAAAAGCATTTGATAAAATCCAACATCCTTTCCTATTAAAAACACTAGAGAGTATAGGAATAAATGGGCTTTTCCTTAAAATGATCAGTAGCATCTATTTAAAACCATCAGCAAGCATCATATGTAATGGAGACAAACTAAAACCACTCCCAATAAGATCAGGAGTGAAACAAGACTGCCCACTGTCACCATTACTATTTAATATTGTATTAGAAATATTAGCTTTAGCAATAAGAGAAGAAAAAGAGATAAAAGGAATTAGAGTAGGTAACGAAGAAACCAAATTATCACTCTGCAAATGACATGATGGTATACTTAGAGAACCCTAGAGACTCAACTAAAAAACTACTAGAAACAATTCACAACTTTAGCAAAGTGGCAGGATTCAAAATTAATGCACATAAATCATCAGCATTTTTATATATTACCAACAAAGTTTAGCAGCAAGAGATACAAAAAGAAATTCCATTCCAAATAACAGATGATAGGATAAAATATTTGGGAATCTATCTGCCAAGGAAAAGTCAGAAACTATACGAATTAAACTACAAAACACTTTCCACACAAATAAAATCAGACCTAATCAATTGGAAAAACATTAAGTACTCATGGGTAGGCAGAACGAACATAATACAAATGACAATATTACCCAAAATAATCTACTTATTTAGTGCCATACCAATCAAACTCCCAAGAAATTATTTTACAGATCTAGAAAAAATAGTAGCAAAGTTCATTTGGAAGAACAAAAGGTCAAGGATTTCAAGGGGATTAATGAAAAAAAAGGAAGCTGAAGGTGGCCTTGCTGTACCAGATCTAAAACTATATTATAAAGCAGCAGTCATCAAAACCATTTGGTACTGGCTAAGAAATAGAGCAGTCAATCAGTGGCACAGGATAGGTTATCAGGACAATCTAGGCAATAACCTTAACAATTTAGTGTTTGATAAACCCAAAGACCCCAGCTTTTGGGATAAATACTCACTCTTCGGCTAAAACAGCTGGGAAAATTGGAAACTAGTGTGGAAGAAATTAGGGCTTGACCCATACCTAACACCACATGCCAAGATAAGATCTAAATGGGTTCATGATCTAGATATAAAGAATGATTTTGTAAGCAAGTTAAAGGAACGTAATATAGTTTGCCTCTCAGACCTGTGGAGATGGAATGAATTTATGTCCAAAGAAGATTTGGAACTCTTAATTGAACACCAGATGGATAATTTTGATTATATTAAGTTAAAAAGTTTCTGTACAAATAAAACTAATGAAGACAAGATTAGGAGGGAAGCATCAAATTGGGAAATCATCTTTACATTTAATGGTTCTGATAAGGCCTCATTTCTAAAATATATAGAGAATTGTCTCATATTTATAAGAATTCAAGCCACTCTTCAATAGATAAGTGGTCAAGGGATATGAACAGACAATTTTCAGATGATGAAATTAAAACCATCTCTAGTCATATGAAAAGTTGCTCCAAATCACTATTGATCAGAGAAATGCAAATTAAGACAACTCTGAGGTACTACTACACCCGTCAGATTGGCTAAAATGCCAGGAAAAGATAACGATGAATGTTGGAGGGGATGTGGGAAAACTGGGACACTAATACATTGTTGGTGGAACTGTGAACGGATCCAACCATTCTGGAGAGCAATTTGCAGCTATGCTCAAAAAGCTATCAAACTGTGCATACCCTTTGACCCAGCAGTGTTTCTACTGGGCCTATATCCCAAAAAGATCTTAGAAGAGGGAAAGGGACCCACATGTGCAAGAATGTTTGTGGCAGCCCTTTTTATAGTGGCTAGAAACTGGAAACTGAAGGGATGCCCATCAATTGGAGAGTGGCTGAATAAATTATGGTATATGAATGTTATGAAATATTATTGTTCTATAAGAAAGGACCAGCAGGATGATTTCAGAGAGGCCTGGAGAGACTTGCATGAACTGATGCTGAGTGAAACGAGCAGAACCAGGAGATCATCATACACAGCAACAACAGTATTACATGATGATCAATTCTGATGGACATGGCTCTCTGCAACAAAGAACTGTCTCAAACCAGTTCCAATTGTTCACTGAAGAAAACCATATACACCCAGAGAGAGGGATATGAAATATGGATCACAATGTAACATTTTCATGATCTCTATTGACATTTGCTTGCATTGTGTTGCCTTTCTTTGATTTTCTTTTTTTTCCTTGTAGATAGGATTTTTCTTGCATAACTTGTCAAGTATTTCAACATTATTAACATGTAGTGGACTTCCTGCCATCTAGGGGAGGGGAGGGGACTGGGGGTAAAATTTGTAATGGAAAGCTCTGTAAAGATCAATGCTGGGGAACTACCCATACATATGTTATACAAATAAAAAGCTTTAATTTAAAAAAAAAAAAGATCTCTTTGGGATATAAGCCCAATAGAAACACTACTGGGTTAAAGGGTATACACAGTTTGATAACTTTTTGAGCATAGTTCCAGATTGCTCTCCAGAATGGCTGGATCTGTTCACAGTTCCACCAACAATGTATCATTGTCCCGGCTTTTTCACATCTCCTCCAACATTCATCGTTATCTTTTCCTGTCATTTTAGCCAATCTGACAGGTGTGTAGTGGTACCTCAGAGTTGTCTTAATTTGCATTTCTCTGATCAATAGTGATTTAGAGCACCTCATATGACTAGAAATAGTTTCAATTTCTTCATCTGAAAATTGTCTATTCATATCCCAAAATAATTTTTTAAAAGGCAGTTCAACAAAATAATCTAATATATTGAAAAAGTTTAATGTTATAAATAGAGTTCCATGCTCATCTCTACATCTCCAAATAGGAGATGGAGGTGATTTCT